>JBAWJQ010001790.1:600000-766698 GCA_037783105.1 Bactrocera zonata | reverse complement strand
CTAGCGTTATTGGACCGTTTGAAGAACGAAATCGACGAAAGTCGGCCGCATTTGAAGAAAATAATGAACTGTTTCATCATCACCGTGTCATAAGTCAGTGAAAATGATGGCAAGAGCTCATGAATTGGGCATCTAATTGCTTTCGCGTCCACCATATTCTCCAGATCTTGTACCTAAGGATTATTTCTATTCTCAGATATACAAAGAGTGTTTTCGTCGAATGAAAAGATGATCGCCAAAACGGAAACTGAACCGAACTTTTTAAAGGAAAAGACAATACATACCACAAACATGGCATCGAAAAGTTGGAGGGTGGCTATAATCAGTGTATCACCCTTGAAGAGGACTGTGTTGAATAAAAAAACGAATTTTCAATTGACCTCTCAGGCTTATATTTAAAAAACAAGTTAAAATTCTTACTTAAATGTCAATATGTAACCCAAAGCGTAAAAAGTACCTTAAACATTCATATTCAAAATCAGTTCTATAGCTTCATATAATTTTTTGAATTATACCATACGGACATTACATTCGAAAAATGTCAGGAATTTAAAATTAAAGTATTAGTGCCGTCTTTGGACCACGAGAGAGCAGTCAAAGTAATGAAATAAAAACGCAGCGTGGCTCACTCGCCCAGTGCCAGGCTCTGCATAAAGCGGTTTCCGCACACGACTATTTTGTAGGAAGCCATTGACGATGATACATATGATTAAAAGTTCAATATTCATCTGAAATTCGATTGTCCACATGAGCTGCTCTTCCTCTAAGTCGGCTGGCAAATGAAGTGATCTTCAAGAATTTCATATCTTCATCATTGCACCGCAAATGGTACAAATTAGGTTAATGTTTCTATTAGACTAGTTTCTTGTACACTTACATACCTGTTTAGTAGCTTAAAAAGAGAAATTCAATAGCTCTTCTCTTACTTCCAGAATCAATTTTCAAGCTTATGCCCTTTTTTATTATTTTACACTGACCTAACCCTTAACTAATTTTGAGGGTCACATCTAATTTGGAAAATTTAAGTTAAAGCTGACATTTATGACACAGTCGATGAACAAAAAAACAAAATATACCACCGGAAGGTACAAAGCACGTAAGGTCATTAAATAGCGCTTATGATTATAGATGTAATCAAGTAAATGAGGACAAAATTTGCACTTTTAGCACCGCCGTCAAGTGAATTTCACACGCCCTCAAATCTTGCTGTTTACGCGACTTTTTGATATTCGCTGCCATGCGAACTTTGGCATTTTGTACTTTTATCATCCCTTATTTCAAAGTTGAGAGCTTTATTTTATAACAGGAAAAATTGCAACACTCTACTTTATTAACCACGTATCCGTAGCCATTCTGCTAAAGCGCCGTAATGCTTACATACACATACTACAACCCAAAGCAAATGTTGTGGCCATCAGTGACCAAACTGACTGCAGCTTTTATAGCTTTCAACGAAACGCGATGTTGCTTCCGTTCGCGTAAAAGTATAATAATTTCTACTTTGCTTTCCCAACACAGCAGTGACTTGTCGCTGACATATATTTTGCCCTTGTATTGAGTGGTTGGATTTTGGTTTTGGTATTCTTACGCATGCATAGTCAAATAATCGGCGACTGTATTTCATGCAATACAACTGCTAGGAACATAAACGCATATATATTTGATATATACAAGTATATGTATGTCCTTTCCCATTTGTCTTGCTGCGAACCTATTTCAATTCGCTTATTATTCTAACAGGTCATGATGGCAATCATTGCGGTGGAATCAATGTAAATAAGTGTGCGTGTTGGTGTGTTTTTTGACTTTACACGCTCCAATGCACACGCTCACGCACAGCGACACTTTGTTGATAAATACATGATTAATGGTTTCCATTTTTTTCTCATTAATATGCCGTAAAGGACCTGCTGGCTAGTTGGTTTGTGAACAAAACTCGCCACAAATCTGCTCGTGCGAATGACGCTATTTTTGGTAAATCCACAACATTATTAAGCATTTACAAGATTTCATTATTATTATTATATAATAATAATATTTCATTATGCTTTCAGTTACTCATTTCTGATGTTTGGTTTCCGTTAATCAATTGCCGACGCAAAGCAGCGGAGAAGTCACACAAGTACCAGCTGTATAATTGAGCAATTTCTTAGCATTAGCCTATGAGCACTTAAATGTAGTTTGCATAACAATATTTGAAAATTTATAAATTACATAAGTAATTATCTTTTACTTGCTTTCGGGTTACTTGCGGTGAGCCAACTTTGACAAGCGCCTGAATAGCCTCATTAATTTGACTAAACCGTTTTAGGAAATCAACAAAATGTGATTTATGTGTTTGCCTTTTCCAAGTTTTCTTATCTAAACTGTCACGGTGGCTTCGGGTTGGCGCCGTTGTTCAACGCTCCTTGCGACAATGCAATTCCCAGCATTTTTAACTCGAAATGAAAAGCAAAACGTTGAAAAATGCGAGTAATGTGTCAACCTTTTCTTTTCCTGCTACCACGATTACGTTGGTTTTTCGGGTTACTCCCAGGTGTATAAGTTATTCGCCAACTTATTTATATTTATTGGATAATATTTTACAATAAATGCAATTTTGAAGTAAGGATTTCTGAAATGAGTTCTGGTAATGGGTTACTGCTTTGAATATGTACAACAAACATTAGACAATTTGGTAATAGATCGCTATCAAATTGATGGTAATGAGCGCATAAATTATGTCCAGACAGCGGCAATAGTACAGTACAGTACGGTCGATACTATGGCTAGGTTAGAGTTTTTGGTAGGGTTGATGCTCGCTTCAAAGAGAGTTCAGAAGCTCACGATTAATCACGTGCAAAATTTAGTTCTTTGTGGTAGCCAATCACTTCTAAAAATGGATACCAAATGCTCATAGGCTAACAACGTAATACCACAAACTTATTAATACCTATTAATATGAATCCCAGTCACTTCGCTCGGTTCACCGAGAATGTACCTACCGAAATATTTTAATCACAGTCTGGCAAAATCTGAGTAGTAGAGGAGCAAATGCCAAGATGATTCCAAATCGTATTCCTCTATGAGATTTTCAGCCGACAAGATATTTAGCTGTTTGTGAGCATTTTGAACTGTAACCAGTCAGAAGACTTTCCAATGAGGTAAGAAGACCAGTGCTAAGAACAAGTAGTTTTGAAAAGAGATCCTCTCTCTGGGCAAGAAATATCTCGCACCTGCATTTAATGGGATCGCCTGAGTGCAAGTGGAAAACGGAGTAGCAAACCACCACAGCCACACAACGCCACTTGAGGACATCGAAGAAACTACGCTCACTTCAGGACTGAAGAGGTGGACCATAAACTAACTGAGCGATCGTCAATCATCCAGTCGATGGTGCTAAGTTTCCGACTGACAATAATCCTAAAATTTTAGCTGCGACTTTTGACAGTCTGTGCTTCTTCACTCTTCATACGATTATCGTAGAGCCTTAACAAAATCCTCAAGTCGCTAGCCAGCAGCCCATGGAAAAAGGGCAAAGAAACGTTGTTGGCAACTTAAAAGGCAATCGGTCGGCCGGTTCTCAGTGAAACGCAGACGAGGAAGCTTCAAAATTGTCAAAACACTGCATTCCGAAGAATGCCTCTTGATGTCTCCCATCGAACATCTGCATAGTGGGGCTCGTATGCTCCCAGTTAAGGACCATAATGAACTCCTCTCCAAGCAGTTCCTGCTGGAGTGCTTTCGAGCACTACGCCGACAGACTTCGGACGCAACTAACTCCCGTCAAGCACTGACCGCCATTCACGGTGGAGCCATCAACACCTTCATCGCCTCCCTCTCAGTGAATGGCGTACTTGGGGTCAAACCGCCACTACAGTCGTTGCAGGCGAAGAGCTCGAGTTACCGCGAGAAACGAGAGTGACCCTTGGGCAACTTCGTTCTGGATTCTGTAGCAGGTTAAACCCTTACTTATCCAGAATAATAATGTATGTCCAGCGTGCAATGAGTCCCCGCATAACATTGGCTATATCTTTGCATGACCTGCTAACGCTACTCATCTGACACCCTTCACCCTTTTGTCCTACCCGTCGAAATAGCATGTTTCTTGGACCTACCGTTGGATGGCGTCGACGACAACTTATCTAATCCTTACCATTCTAACGGGGATTAGGTAACCGTTACAACAACAACAACAGGAAAACGGAGTACTAATTCGTTTCCAATCTGAGAAAATTATCGTAAGGATGCACTCTTTGGTAAGTTTAACAGCTTTGCAGGTTCTGGCGGTTCCAATGTGACCGGTATTGCAAAACTTTACTAGCTTTGAAAGTCAGCGGGCTTGAAGTCAGTATAGACGCCAGGCTATCGGAGTGAATATACAACTCTCTAAACACTGCCACCTCCGCTTGAAAAATATTAGGGTGGTCTAGGCTACCAGACAAGGTAGAGTTGACGGAGAGCTCCCGACAAAAGACTCCACTCTCTACTCTTGCTCTAAGCGCCTAGCTATTCGTAAAAAAAACTCACTGTTTCTCTGTTACTCTCCCAAGCACAGCTCCAAATCACTGAGAGATGTGTAAGTAGAGAAAGAAGCTCCAGGAGAAGTATTGAAGAAAACCAGAGGAAGCGTAACAATATCTAATCGATCTGTGCTGGAAGTAAACTTACTAAAGGCCATACCCAGGTGGAGAGGTGGTAATTTCTACTTAACATTTATTTTCTTTAAAGCCAATTACCTGCAATAATACAAGAAATTGAAGAACTGAGAATAAGTAGGCAGCGAATTGGAGTATACTATATAGCCAGAGATTGAACAACTTTTCTGATTTGTCTACTTAATTTAAACAGATGGTTTTCAAGGATCACAAACTACTGTGGCTAACCCTTATCGAACCAAAACCATGAGCTAACTGCAACTATTAATACGCCCCAGCGGCGTCTAGTGGAGTTTAGCTTTGAATAAACTCTTTTGCGAACTTCCAAACTTTCTCTTTCAAACGTATTAATAACCCTTGCCTTGCAGCCAGCATATAAAAGCTAGAATATGTAATCATAAATCCCATTAGTGAACGTATATCCCTCTCACTGTGACTTACCGAATTTGCCATTTGTTGATAAGCTGCTTAAATGATAGAATATAGCAAATGGAATTTTGATAGTTTAAAATGGGCAAAGCGAAAAAACTGGAGCTCGCTAAAAATAAATAATTTAAAGTACTCAGTATTGTTGCATGCCACGCATTAATGCAACCGCCATTTAGCGCGTTGCGAATTTTAAATGGTACATAATAACCGCTTCAATGCATAATGAGGCATAATGAGCCACATGCCATCTACTTATCTATTCATATTTCATGCCGATGCAAGTACTATACAAAGTGCCTCCGTAGTTCCTCATAAATTATATAAATGCTAATTCATAGCGGTTAAATTTTTGCCTTAATGAGTGCAAATACATTTTAAAGGGTGCCTGTTTTGAAAGCGAAGCCAGTTTTAATTATGCTTGCCTTTTTTGAAGATGAATTGAGTTATATGAAAATATTTTTTGCAGAATTGTCGTCCTTATCTCGCAAATGGCTGGGTTAATAAACCCTGGCACTTAGACGACTGTTTTTAAAAACTGAAAGGCTAAATCGCTCTGTGTTGGGCGCAGAATTCACAGTAATTTTGGTTCTAGTCTCAGTTTCTAAACTATGGACCAGTAATATCCTTGACATCTAAACCATACAGAATACTCTTTTTGGATGCGAGCTAACCTGAAGAGTTTTTTCAGATACCCGTTGAGCTAGAAAAGTGCTTCCACGAGGTTAATACTGAATATAGTCTAAAGTTGTCTCAAATTTACATAAGAAAATCACAATGTTATTTCGTTACAGTCTTTTCCTCAAAATATATTGAACATAATTGTCAAACACAGCTGTTTGTTTTGACAGCTACTTGCTCAATTATAGTTCTAAGAAATTTTATACTTTCAAAAAACACCCATTAAAAATTTTCAATGTAAAATATAATTAAATAAATAAAAATGCTGCTGCAAATTCACTTACACAAATCTGCCAACGTCATTTGCTGTAATGAGTTATTTCGTAAAATCGAACGAAGTCGCCCCTTACACATTACTAAATATCTTCGCATTACTCAGAAAATGTCTAAAATATCTAATGACTTTTCATGCTTGCTTAATAACTGTCTTTGAGTCACAAATTTGAAGTAAATGTCATAGCTGCATATTTTATGGTCAATCTCAGCGCTTCAGACATAGCAAATCCATAGCAACACAAAGCAACGCACACAAGAGAATAAGCACTTTCTGGCTATACGTTTACTTCCTTCAATCATGCTCTTATACCTCCTCTTCGGTCTACTTCGATCCGAAACCTAATGTACTCTGCCAGTTTTATAAAAATCTGTTTGCTTTCAACATTGAGGAAGACACGTCCTCTGCCATTATCTGCTGTAAGCAATTTGTGTTTTGTATATTAGCAAAATATTTGCTTGACTTGGCATTCACTGCTTACTATCTGCTTTAAAATAAGCTTATGCCGTATTATGTCTAGTGTATTTAATCTTGGCAAAAGGTCAATCAAGCAGCCAAAAAGCAAGGAAGCAGCGGAAGCAATGCGAAAATTTGTATTTGCGTGTTTTCGGCTGTATGCTTTGTAGTTAAATGTCTCTTTCAGTGAGTTAAGGATTAAATAAATGAATACTTGGACGACATGACAGCAGCATAGCTTATCATGTTACAATTGTTCCTTTGAGAGCAAAGTTAGGTTATATTCATGAGCTACATTCCAAGATCGTCACAACACTCTTGGGAAATTAGTTTAGCAAGAAAAGTATGATTGGTAGGACACACTTGATTTAAAGTACTATTATGAGCAAAAAATAGCAAGACTTTGTTCATAATTTATTCCTCAAAATATATGTAATTACCCTCAAAGTCACACAGCTTGGCCCCAATACATTTGCGACAACGTTTCCTGCTATCCTCGAAACAGTTGTTAAAGTCAACTTCCGGAATAGCCTTCAATGCGCGTTGCGATTCATGTTAAATGGCTTCAATTGACTCAAAACGGTTTCGCCGGAGCAGAACTGCAATTTAGCACAGAGGATTGCAGTAGCAATGGCCACCTGTTGGCGGAAACTTTTGAAAACGAGGCGAGGCGAGGCGTGGAAAGATGTTTTTCTGGAATTGAAAAAATCTGTTCTACAAAATTTAGTATTGCGATGTAACATCAATAAGCGTTCTACGTAGCGAATAGAAAATGGTATTGATTCATGCGTATTCATTTCACTGTTGTCAATATGTTTCTATCAAACCTTTGAACTCCAGCACTGCTTGTTTCATTATATATACAACTGTACTTATAAAGGGTGATTCATTTCGATGTTTCTTACTTTTTCAAGAAAAAACACAGAAACTTTATACCTACTATACAGTTTTTCAAACTGCTGGGTGGCTTTATACCGCATATATCGGCGAGTTCTATCTACGAAAATGTCAATTACTCATAATTTGTATCTTTGTGCCTAATATGTATAAAATTGGGCCAAAATTTGACCTAACTCCCTTATAACAAACACATAACATCTTGGTGACTTTACTTTATACGATTGGTGATTGTACCTTGATCATTCTCAGGGAACATTTTATTACGATAATTGAAGAAAAGTGTCAACATAACCCCGATTTCTGACCTGCTTTAATGTGGTTTTACGAATTCAGCTCATCTTTGCTACGATATTCGGCCGATTGATCGTCTGTTTTCGGGTCAGAAGCATAAGTCCAGGACTCATTGCTAGCAATACATAACATCCTGTTAGTCGGAAATCATTGTTTCACAGACGTTAACGCAACGTGGTTTTTCGAAAATATTGAGTGACTTTGGAACACGGTTTTTACTGATCCTTCCGATATTCCAACGTTGCTGGTGAGATCTCTGTCTGTTAATCGTCGATTCCCAAGCTCCAATATCTCCTATCAAAAACACTTGCTCGCAAGAAACAATTATCGTCGAAGACCTTTTCCAACATACTGAACGTTTCGGCACCAGAATTTTCATGCCGCACGCAAAATTTAATGGAACTTCTTTGTTGAATAATTTCACTCAGCGTAGAAATCGCTGAATGCATTTTATGTGCTTCCGAAAGGCAAGCGTCTACTAAACACAAATTACTATTTTGATGTGGCATTTGGCACAGATGTCACTGACAGTCATAACAACCTAGAAAAAATATTTCGACGAATAGATTCTCCCGCGAAATTTAAAATAAAACGCCTATAGCAGACTAAAAGTTTTAGATATTATAAATTGGTATTGTCAAAACTAACTGACAACATCTGTGTGTACTTTCTGATTCATAAGTTTTTAACTGCGTCCCTGACCAATGCTGCACTTCAAAACGAACAATTCTTGACTCTTCAGCTCTGCCGTAGTCATAAATATATCTCAGCAGTCATGCCTGTTGCTAAAGTAATATAAGTAGTTATCCTGATCTTTCCACTCCTAAAAAGATAAATCTATCTAAAACTTATCTACTGCAAAAAGAAAACTCGGCAATTTATCAGCAGCCAATAATTCCTCACATTTAAATACATTTCTCATTAAAATAAAATGTTACATTTCTATTTTACCTGGGTGCGGGAATTTATATGAATTTGAAAATAAAATCCCCTTCAAAAAGTACATAGAAAAACCACGTGCTAGCCCCAACTCTTATAATATATCAAAACTTTTCAGCACCGCAACTCAAATACCTAAGAAGTTACTTACTGCCAAACGTGCTATAAAAGCTTATAAGCCAGAGCTAACGAAGCGAAACCTGCCACGTGTAGCACTTGGAATCCACGCACCACTCTAAAACATTGCACACGTCCACTACCCGTATCGTTTATATCCAAAAACTTTTCAGCTTCATACCTTGTACAGCGTACAGATCCATCAAGCATTTCGGCTAAGCTGAGAGATAACCCAAATCACTGCACAAGCAACAAGTGTCCAAAAGTTAGAACTTTCCCTTTTTCTGCCTGTTTATTTACCAATGAATAAATAAATTGCTTTCCAATATCTGATTATGTAGAAAATAGCTCGGCTGTCCAATAAATCTTCACATAAATCATTGTAGTATTAAGAAAAATTTGTATAATGGGATTTATTTGATTTCAATGCAAATATGTAGCAACGGACAATGACGAGCTCACATAATGACCACATTACCCAGTAAGCGAACACTTTGAAGCGAGAAATTATTGCTAGCTGTGCTCGTTTCGTTTCGACAAGTTTGCTAGTGTGGCACTCAGGTTATGTAATATGAATTTAGAGTGTTATTCATATGCTCTCTTAACTCTCTTGCGCTCAACTCAATAGGATAGCTTTGCTGCTGCTTTCTCATGTAAACAACAAACCATAACGTAACGAGTGCTGATGTGGCGAATCGAAGACAGCAAGCCAACCTATAATATATACCCAGGGTAAGTGAATATTTATAAAGCATAACCTTTAGCTTCCAAATTAAAAATTAGTATACTTAATATATTAAATTTGCCAAATATTGGATATAAATTCTACATTAAGTACTATTCTAATCTTCAACTACAATACATGCTGCTGCTCTTTTTGCTTATGGGGTAAACACAAAATTCCTTTAGGCCACTGCATCCACATTGTCATACAAAGTATATACACACATACGTACCTAAGTAACTACTATTATATTAAATATCTAACATTTGTAAAAAAATGTGGAAATATATGCCAGTATAGTGAATTAGCAGTGTGGCAGCAAAAAATGTAATGAATCGGTCGCCCTTTCAATTCAACGCAAAGTAAATAGAGCTTATCAATGGTCAGTACATTCAAATAATGGCAAAGAAATAAACTAGTATGGCGCTGCGGTGAGCAAATCAATATGAAAATGTAATCGATAATGCGTTAACAACTGCCCCCTAAAGTCAGGGAAGTCATAAGTAACTAAATAAACAAATATTAATATCCGCTTTCTCTACTTCCATTGGCAAAGGCATTTTTATGCTTTTGGAAATCGCTTGATTGAGTTTATTTGAATTGATATCTTTTGTCTGCCTTTCTTTGTGCGTACACAATCAAATATCTTGTATCAAAGCAATATGTGTGGTTGATTCGCAAGCAAATACTTTTAGAAACTTTAACATTTAGCATTGTAGGAAAACATGCAAAACAAGCGGTGATTTCTGTATAGAATAGAGGAAGTAGGAAGGAACGGTTAAGGAATGATTTTGTGGTTGACTTTGATTAGTTAATCTGAAGTCTACTAAAAATAAATATATTATTTTTATCGATACCTTTAATAATCCGTACCGTCATTGTGAAAGACTCATAGGGTTACGATACCTAGTCAAGTAGCTGAGTATTGCTTGAGCGCGCGTCAAAACTGGAGACCAGTGAACTGAAAACAAGCAATCGTTTTCAGTTTTGCTTCAATCAAGGCGAGAACGGAAGTCAGCCGGCTGACTGCTAACTGCCAATCAGAATAATGTCACTGTTTCGATTGCACTAAAAGTAAGGCTGGATATAAAAGAAGTTCGTCATATGAGTTAACGCAAACAAAAAACTCCATTGCAACAAAATGGATTCATTTCTTAAGCGGATGGTGATAAATACTGGGCCACTGCTGACAACGTCAAGTGAAAACGGCCGTGGTCGAGTCGCTGTGAGCCAACAAAAACTGCAGCCTTGCCAGGGTTAGGGGTTTTGTTATGTGTGGTGGAGAGGGCAGGGAATCATCCATTTTGATCTGCATCTCTATGGCAAAACTCTTAATTCATGTCTGTGCTGTCCACAATTAGATCGTTTTGGAAAGCAATCGCCTAGCAGATGCCAGCTTTAGTCATTAAGCGAGAATCCGTGTTCCATCAGGGCAACGCCAGGCTACACATCGATTGTGACTACAGTATCTTGGTTTGAATATTCTCATGGGTTACGCTTATAATATAGATAGACGAGAATTAGACCGCAATATTAGATCCTATACTTGCGTCCGCGTCGCGAACCCTGGGAACGTGAGTAACCCTTGTCTAAGATGCGGTAGCCAACCCGTGTGGAACCTGGGGTCACAGCTGAGGAAGAAAACTTCAGCACAGCCATCCCAACATATTCGGTTTAATGGTTCGCTGAAGTCTAATTGCAGCATCTACTCACCAGAGGTACCACTGGGAGCGGACGTCGGTCTTGAAACAAGCGGTCCGCTATATAAATGTTTATACAACCTTTGTTGTTTATTGTCGACCACAGCAAACACAACAAGAACTATGATTTAAAGGTCTGTACTGGGAAGCGCGCTTCGGGCGAGTGCCTGCGCCTTGATGTAAAAATTGTGCTTAGCGATTTAAATGCCACGGTGGGTAAAGAAGGCAAAGTAGAAGTCGGAAAATTCAGCTTCCACCGGTTGAGGCTGATCGATTTTGCCGGGGCCCGAAATATGGCTGTCTGCAGTACTAAATTCCAGCACAAGAAAATTCATTCAGCTACTTTGCTAAGAACTCCGGAACGGAAAGGGCGAAACCAAATAGTTCATGTTGTGATAGATGGACGATATTTCTCCAGTATCCTGGTCGTGCGTACGCCCCGTGGACCTAACAGCGACTAGGACCACAATCTTGTTGTAGCGAAGATGTGAGCCAAACACCGGGAAAGCAAAACAGGTTTCTACTCGACTTATACTTCTGCTCTCTGGAAGCACTCAGCAGCAACTCGGTATAAGGAACTAAAACGTAAAGCTGCAATCAAAACCATGGGTTTTCGGGCAAGGCAAAAAAACAGCTGGTGCTGTCGTCTCGCATTGGAGAGAAAGATCTACTTTGCAATATTGAAAGTAGCCGATATCCGTGAGTATGAAGAGCTTGAGAAGCTGACCGTCAGGGGGAATGCTCGAAAATTTTACGAAAAGATGCGGCGACTAACGGAAGGTTTTAAGTTCGGCGCATACTATTGCAGGCCCCAAAGTGGTGATCTAGTGACTATTGCCCAGAGCATACTGAAGTTAAGAAAGGGACACTTTTCCAGCTTGCTGAAAAGGGGACCCACACAATCTGCGCCAACTACCGCGGGATGAACTTCCTTAATATCGGATATAAGGTCTTATCGAGTGTATTGTCTGAAAGACTGAAGCCCACCGTCAACAAACTGATTGGACTTTATCAGCGTGACTGTAGACCTTGGGACCACCAACAACAATATCAGCATTGAAATCTAACGCGGAATCAATTTTGCCAACAGGTGCTATTGTGGACGGAGTAGGCAATTGAAAAGTAAAATTCTCTCTCGACGAACAAAGACCAACTCTACAAGTTCGCCTGCTTATTTCCACAGGTCCAAATCAAGAAATTCGAAGCAAAAGGAGAGAAAGTATATTGTCTAATTAGGCCATATTATTATACGCATGTTCATCTTTGAAGTACATCACTTCTGTTCACCTGTTGTTCCACACATTATTTGTGGGTGTTTAAATGCTCTTTCTCCGCATAACGGTAACCACATAAATGTGGAAATAATGCTTAATATGAGAACTCGTAATTTCACAAACTTTTGCGCCTGTTCTCAAATTACTGACGTTCTCTGAAGACTGCATACACACACATACTTGCTCGCAGCCACCTTGAACCAACGTTCCTTTTGCAAGCAACCACATAAACATGCCATGTTTGAGCACATGTGCTTCAAAGCTAGCTTTTGATGGGATGAAAATTTAATTTTATTTTTTTCTTCTTGTAATTTGCTATTTTGCACAGCAGCGTCAATTAGACGTATATGTATAACGAATGCCCTCAAATCGACCACAACCACTGCACTGAACGATAATTAATATTGCTCATGCGTGGGAGAGTCAATGACGGGTATTTTGCTACTGAAGAAAATATTCCATTAAAAACAATCAGCTGGTACTTTTTCCCCGTGAATTGCATTAATTTATTACCTAAAAAATAGCTTAGCGAAGGGAAAAGCAGCCTTTCAAATTCATGTGCGATATTTCTCTAAAAAACCGTAAATTTGTGTGCCGTCTCTCATTTGCTTTCTTTGTTCAATATTTGCTTGCGTTTGAATCTACTGTGTACTTCCGTTAAAGTGCCCATATGAATTTCGGTATGAGCTCAAGATGCCTACGCAACATCATTCAACACTTGACAGCTAATGAGCTATTCTACCATACACAGGAGAGCATGAGCATAAAGTATGTTATAAAGTTGTCTAAACGTCATTACGCTTTAAATAGCAAGCTCTTAAAAGTCCACAGGGTATCACGTGTAAATTAATATTAATGATTTTCAGAGAAAAACAGTTAATTCTAAAGGAATTATATACATTCTGATTATAAAATAAATATCTCCTCACCATACAGTTAACATATGCGTATAAGAGCTGTTTTGAAAGAGTGGCATGACTTGCAATCTTCATCAAATATTTATCAACGTTAATGCCTTCAAAGTAGACGCTCTCACTTACCATATTAGGTGATCAATTACAACCCGGACTTAGTCCAAGTAAACTGCGCACCCCAACTGTTTCGATAAAATTTCTTTTCTTGATAGGTACAACCTTTTCTTATTTCTGTAAGGTTTGATCTTCATTTAGTATGTCAATGTGTGTGTGACAGCCGCTTTCTTACGAGGCGCACAGATTGACTGGCGATTTTTATCATTGGAAAATTATTAAACAACAAGTCATTAAAGTTCGTGAAATCACCGAAAACGCACGTGCCACCTCTGTTACAGACGATAACAGTGAAATAACAGTGCTTGAAAATAGCAGAACATCGCTAATAAATCCACTAAACATATTTTAGTTAATGTGCTGGCTATAAAGCGTGGCAATGATAGACTTGTGGTAGAAGGTCTAAATGTTTCGCCAAAACAACTGCGATAAAGGTATCTTCGGTAAACGACAGTTCAAACGGCGAAATCAACATATTTACCGACAGTTCGAAGGGTAAAATAGGTACCGGAGTGAGCTTCTTCTATAGTCATCCATATAATACACATAAGGTAGCTTAAAACTATATTACCGCACTATAATATCTCATGCCGATAGTAGAATTAACAGAATGTGAAAAATGGAACTGGAATGAACATTAACCAGCTAAAAGTCGCTAAAATTTCTAGTGAACAGCCAAGCTGGGAACACAAACTCCCTGCTATCACAGACCATTTAACCACTTTGGGCTAGTGTTGATGTTGGACAAACCACAAAGCTTCTATTTCTGGGCAAAAGAGAACTTAGAAATATTGTATGTTTCATCACAGGGTACCAACCGTTAGGGTCACACCTTCAGAAAAATTGGAAAAGTGGATTCAGAGCAGATGTAACATTATCTAAGAGAATTCCCAACCCGTAGCTGAATAAGACAGTTTATATTTCATAGTTGGTATGGAAAAAAATAATAATTACCACCCAGGTATGAAATGTCAAAAATTGTCAGTCCGGGTCAAATTTGATCAGGGGGTATAATGCATCGACGCTTTTTCCAAACATGAAAACATTTCTCATAAATACTCGTTGGTACAATTATCCAATAACAATATTTTTTTGTCAGTCCGGGTCAAATTTGATCAGGTGATACAATGCCTCGACGTAATTTCCAAACATAAAAACATTTCTCATTAATACTCGTTGGTACAATAAACCATGATACAAAACAATAATTTTTTGTCAGTCCGGGTCAAATATGATCAGGCGGTATAATGCCTCGACGCTATTTCCAAACTTAAAAACATTTCTCATTAATACTTGTTAGTACAATTAACCATGATACAAAACAATAATTTTTTGTCAGTCCGGGTCAAATCTGATCAGGCGGTATAATGCCTCGACGTAATTTCCAAACATAAAAACATTTCTCATTAATACTTGTTATTACAATTAACCATAATACAAAACAATAATTTTTTGTCAGTCCGGGTCAAATTTGATCAGGCGGTATAATGCCTCGACGCTACTTCCAAACATAAAAAAATGTCTCATTAATAATTGTTAGTACAATTAACCATGATACATAACAACATTTTTTTGTCAGTCCGGGTCAAATCTGATCAGGCGGTATAATGCCTCGACGCTTTTTCCAAACATAAAATCATAACAATAAATACTCGTTGGTATATTAACCATGATATATAACAATATTAGGTTAAATGAGCAGTTGCCGTAGTTGTAGTTTAATACAAATCACACATAAATCGTGATAACTTTTTGGAACATTACGAACCAACTTCGATCGAGGTTAAATTTAGATAAAATTTATTCAAATGCGTAAATTATTATGACAGATTAAACATCAACAAAATCAAGCGAGTAATCCTCACCATTAAATCATCATCACTCAAAACCAACTTTCATTCCAGACAATTAAAAACCCTTTACACGCGTCAGCAATGTTCATCCTCCTCATTTCTCTCGCCTTCATCAATTAATTTGCCGTTATAAGCAATAGTGGCAGCGTGAAAAATTTTACTTGGCAGCGCGCTATTTATGGCGCTTGAACCGACATGACAGTGAACTCTAACCAATTACAATACAAAATGTTTGTGGAAATTAAGTGCCAGCAATATTTAAATATAATATTATGGGCATTTAATGATACCTTTGGCTTTCAGAGCGCATGCTTTTAAAATCTCCTTAATAATTTCAGTAGAAAATATGTTTACTAATGCAGAAATATTTCCGTATACTCAGTCAAACACGACATACATAGATGCGAAATTCTATAATTGTCATAACCAAAGTAATTAAAGAATTCATTACAACATTTTTATCTGATATGTGCTCTCACATTTTTAATGAGATAAATCAAATATTGGGCCATTTATCTAGCATAAAATTACCACAAGGTCCGTAAATTGACTTCATATAAACTTTTCCTCCCCGGCAGGTAAATACTCGCGGGCAGAATTGACACTTTGTCAGTTATCTGCCCAAAGGACGGCAGAGGCTTCAGATGGGTCTCGAATCCTACCAAGGTGGTTAGTGATAGAAGACATTCCTAGCTAACGATCGAGCTTGTCTCCAAGTACCTGGAGAGTCTAGACAAACATTTTCGAGCGATGCAGAGATACGCGATTTAATTCGGTACGAAACTTGGTAAATCTGCGACAGAGACGTTTGATGTGATCAAGCAGGCTTACCCAGAGGTTAGCAAGAAATGGTGTGCTTCGGTGCACCAGGCCTTTTTGGAGAGCCAGAAAGAGGTTTGTGATGAAGACCATGCTGGGTGACCTGCGACTTCGACAAAGACCGACAATGTGACTCGCCTGCGCCAAGCTTTGAACTCAGAACGTCGACAAAGTATTCGTTTAGTTGCCCAGATATTATTTAGATTTATCAAAATCTGTGGTTCATAGAAAGTCCCAAAAGTGCTCACTGACGACCAGAAATTGCGGCGAGCGCAAGTGTGCTAAGCAAATGTGAATATGTTTGACCCTCAATTTTTGAATAAACGTAATCATAGGTGACGAGTCATGGACCTTTGAGTATGATCCCGAGACAAGGATGCAACCTTCCGACGCCAGAAGGGATCCAAACAGCATTCACCTCGGCTCTCAAGCCTATTCCGGAGAATGCCTTCAGTGACGCCTTCAGGGGTTAGATGGGTTCCAGAGGTACAAAAAAAGGTATTTTTACGATTATTTTTTTTTATATAAGCAATCATATATTTGAAAAATATAATATGTTATATCAAAGGTACATATTCGAACAATATCTCCTGAAATTTCGATACAAAAATGTTGAATATTCAGCCGTTGAGACCTCATTTCTCTGGATGTCTCACAAAAAAGTGCTCTCACCGTGGAAGCATAACTTATTATTGGTTCGTATAAATTTAAAAAACAAAGCATATTCCATTAGTACATATCTAAATCTCGTTTCTGAATGTAGAAAATAAAAAAATATTAAAATTTTCCTTTTTTCTCATTTTTGTAAAATTTTCGCCATTTATTGGTAAAAAAATAAGTTGTAATGAAATAAGCAAAAAAAAAATAACTAAATCGGTCGATAACTTTTCGAGAAATCATGTCCACCGACTCCAAAAACCCAGTTTCGAGAAAGACACGTTTAAAGACGGGGCACTTAGTGCAGCTAGCCTCGAGCGCACAAGTTCTCAAGGCTGTATCTCCGAAGTTATTACTCAGATCAACTTAAAAATTTAGGACAATATTCTAGAGGTATTGTAGAATTTAATAAAATAAACAAAAAGAATCGATTTTTTGAAATTTTCAAACCCACCTAACCCCTTCAATACTTGGAAATCGCGCTGGTAGCGCTGCTGTGAGAAGTATATATTTTTTACTTACCTTTTGTGTCTTATTTAAAATATGCATTTTGTTTGGATTTATTTAAGATGAAATTTTTTATTTTATTTTGAGAATTCTAATTGGTATTATCACACTTGAAAATTGTTTTAAGTCACAAAACACTTGTCATTTTTGAAATAACAAATCCGATTTGAAAACACACACAAAACCACATATAGATATGTATGTATGTTACTCATATAAACTTTTAATTCAACTAAGTATTATAGTATAGCACGCCATGAATCATTAGTAATTGCTTATAAATTCTGCCAAATTTCGCAGCGCTGCTTAAAAGCCACGGTGGGTTCGTCACAAAATAGCAGACGTTACGATTTCTATGCATCAGACTTTGTTAGGGTGGTTCTGTAAATTTAAAAATAAAAATTTTAGCACTACAAACGAACATTTATAATTCAGATATAAAAAGCAACAGTTATTTACATTGCTTGCACGAGTCAAGACTGGCGGTCGCATATGCGACACACTTCGATACTGGGAGTTTATTGTCAAAATCGGCAAATTTACAGCAACAATAGCCAAAGTGGGCACAGAGCACATGCATTCCCAGAGCGAGCTTAGGTCAATTAGCCGAAGACCCTGACTTTCCGTTGCCCAAACGTGCGTGCCATAAGCTTAATTGTGGCTTGGGTTCGTTTCCACTGCACAATTGAACATGGTTTCTGCGTAACTCTGTTAGCACGGCAAAGCACCCAGCTATCCTGCAGCGGAAATGAAGAGGAAAAACAAAACAAAAATACAGTTTAACAAAAATGTGTATCTCCGGTTGTACACGCATACTGCGCCACTTACTTTTCCCCGTGGTTTTGAATATGAAGCCCGGTCCGGCATTCATATTCACCTTATTACTGCCCGCCGAGCTGGAATTCGGCTCCTCTGATGTGGGCGTCGAGTGCATGAGCGTGTCCAAGTCATCTTCACATTCAATTACATCCGGATACAGTGGTTTAAAGTTGTTGCGCCGCCATTGCGGCACACTTTGACCATTGGCCGCAGCAGCAGCAGCAGCGTTATACAACTCGGTATTAGTTTTGCTGCATTCACTCGTTTGCACTGTTTTACGAGGCAAAGCTATAATATTGTAGGCTATCGCATTACTGCCATTCCGGCCCGATCGCATGTTGGCATAACGATATGTGTAGTATATATCTGGTTTGTGTTGTCCAACACCAGCTTCGGCATATAAATTGTTACGTATACGCATTGACGAGTTGGCAAAGTTCGAGCGCAGTGAGGTGGCTCTCGTATGCATAGACAAGGTGCGCTCGTGGGCATCGTTGTTGGTGCGAAATTTGCAAAAGCATAAATTGAAACGCTTATTGAATTCGCGTTTGAATTTTTCCTGCAATTTAGAGGTAACAATGTGAGTTAGATGAATCGAAGGGGTTTGTAAATTAATTTGTTGTAGAAAGCAGAAAAGAAGAAAGAAAAAATAGTAAAATATTTCCTTCACATAAGTTTTTAACGCTTAAAACGATTAAGATGCTAAATTTGCTTGTAGTTCATACAATCGTTCTTAATTATTCTCAAAAAGGTATACGTATGGCAACTATTTTTAGAAATTTTAAAAATAATAAAAATAAGATATAATAAATCGTTCCACATTTTTTTCCTCCCAAACTTCGTACTAAGTCAAGAGAATGATGGCGGAAAAATTATCTACATTTACATACCTTCCACATTAATTAAAATTTATATTTCGAAAATATGCATAATCATAGCTTTGCACAGCTGACGCAAGGATGTAGACCCTAAGCCCTTTCACATCACAACTTTTGTCACGGGTTTGCAATTACTACTTTGACGACTTTAGGTCGACAGGCATTGTGAAACACTTCCTAATTATTTTTAGATTTTCACCTCAGCGCATTTGCAACCCGGAACCTTTCACGAGTTCTCACCTTCAGTTAATAAAGGAATGGCGTGATTTGCCACCATGAAAATATCCGCTTTACTACAGCAACTGCTTCAATGTAGCTTAAGAAGTCATGCAGCACAGTCCTAATTACTTACAGCGCAAATAGTAAGCACGCATGCAAATGAATTCTATATAAAGGCAGCTCAATTTGCATGAAGTGAAATATTATTACCGCGATGAGGGTTAATGTTGCGTATACGCCAAGGTAATCTGCGTTTTGGCTTATGAGTTCTGCGAATTAAATGCTGCGTTTGCATGCGTTGCTAAAAGTTCTAATACCATTGAATGATAGTTCAAAATTCTGAGGATTACGTGGATATAGCATATTTATATATATATATATTTTTAAGCGTCCCTTATTATTTTTTAAGATGCTAAATGTGATATAGCTAAGAGATGTTGTTTTACAGTACAGAATGTTTGTCTTAAAAGATACACATATGAACATGTTGTGAATAAAAATGTGTTTTTGTTATAAAATATAACACCTAGATCGTAAATGTCGTAGCTACTGCTGGAAATTTCAACAAATATTATGTAATTATGGTATTTTCAGAAGTTTTCCTACAATTTTTTCATTCAAAAATTATTTTATTTTACCCCGAAATGGACGTATTAAGTGTGCCATGAAATGTGTAATCTCTAGAAAAAAATATGCGACTTAATAGTGTATGTGACTACATAAATGATCAGCGTGACGAGCTGAGTCGATGATAGCTAACCTTGTCTCTCTAACTGTTTGTCTGTTTGTCAGTACATAATGTACATACGCGAACTAGTCCCTCAGTTATTGAAATATCGATTCGCACACGTCTTTTTTTTCCTCAAGCAACTACTTTCAATTAGGAACTGCTGCTATCGGACCAATATAAGCTATAGCTGTCATATGAACTCATCGTTCAAAAACAAATTCTTGTATGGAAAATGTTTTTATTTGACGAGATATCTTCACGAAATTCGGCACACATTATTTTCTAAGACACTACTATAATATTTAAAGAAATTGCTCATATCGGCTCACTATAGCATATAGCTGTCAAACAAAATGTACTATCAAAATTAAATTTTTTATGATTTTTTTTTTTTTTTAATTTTTTTTTTGGCTTAAATTATTATCCAAGACAACACTATAATATCTGAAATTTTTTTTGTTAGATCGGACTACTATAACGTATAGCTGCCATACAAACCGTCTAAAACTTTTTTTATTTGTGCAGGCCATTATAGCTACGATGCAGTCGCAGTTAACGATTTTTCTTGCTTTTACTTTAAACCACAACCACATATTTGCTATAAAATTATATACTACATACATCTTTATATATATGCGCTCATAATACTCACATTGTAAATGCCATAAATGAAGGGATTGTAGCAGCTATTGCTCATCGCCAGCCAATCGCAGCAAAACCATATTATGCTGATAAAATGGTATTCATTAATTTCTGGTATAGTCACATACAGCACATTATATAACTGCAAGGGTAGCCAACAGATGCCGAACACAATCACAACAACAATGAGCATTTTTATGACCTGTTAGAAGAGATATATGATATATTATAAGAAATGACATTATTATATAAGCACAAGAAATAAGAGTTGCAGTTATTATAAATGAAGAAACAGATATTATGTGACTCTTTTCATTGTCAAACACAGAATAAGATATACGCACTTAATTACACGTACATATCAGCAATATTTCATGTCAAAGTAAACAAATGACGCAAAAACAGTGTGTAATTGAGCAAGAAATAGCCATTTGCTGCTTATGAACAATTGTTTGCTTAGCCGCAGGCGAATTCTTAGAAAGATAGCATAATTAGGAGCGGAGCTTCGCCACCACAACGCCACACAGGTATTTGTGTATTGCGCATAAATAGCTTAATTAGAGGTTAGGTTTCCTCCTGGTCAACATTCAGATATCCGCAAACCACAGAAACCGCGCAATGCACAAATAGATGACCATAGTAAAGACGTACAAGAGCAAATCGTGATTTTAATTATTGTTCAACTCACTTTCTTCTTATTTCGCATTAACGCCATGTCTCTTGTATCCTCGGCGTTGCCCGGCGTTTCGGTCAGCCACAGTTTCACAGCCATTTGTACATAGACGAAGGAGATGACACAGCAGGGCACACAGTATTGTACGATAACAAGCGCATAACGGTAAGCCTTCAGTTGTTCATCCGAGAGATTGACATTCGTGCAGAAAGGTCGTGTCACATTGTAGATGACACCATCCTCTGCATTGATGGAAGTTTGTGTAAACGATTAATAGAGAAAGTGAAAAATGTTGATACATATTACAAATAAAAACAAAAGTCTCGTAATTTTTTTTTTATTATATTATATATACGTACATATCTTCACTTGAAATGCAAAAAAAACATATCATCAAAAAAATCAAAATTGATTTTTTTTATCGCTTACGATTCACTGCATCATATTACATATTACGTAGCATAAAATTTTCAGCTGCTACTGACAGATATAACCATTTTATAACCAATATATAACTAATATATAACCAATATATAACTATTATATAACCAATATATAATCGTTTTATAACCAAAACTCAATTTTTTCTTAATGTAAGTGATTTCTACTATGTCGTTTTTCCATCGCCTGTAAACTTATGAAAAGTGATGCTACGCTATTTTGCATATTAGGTGACGATATATAATATAAATATACATTATATCCTAAACAGATCTGCATATATACAATATATATATATATATATATATATATATATATATACATATATATAATTACTTCCAACTTACCTCTGTAACGTTCATGCATCACTTCCACGCGAAATGCGACAGCTATTGGGCTAGCGAATATGAAGGCTGATAACCAAATGCCAAACAGAATAAATTTCGAAATATATTTCGAAGGACGTGCTCTGCAAGTACAATAGAAGAATAAAAAAATGAAAACGCTTGTGACGCGAAAACTTTATAAAATATTTTAAAAGTTTTTGTTTTTCTGTTCGGAATTCGTTTAACAGTTTTTCATCCAAATAAATTCGTTCAGAATTTTTAGCATAAAGATGAATGATGAGGTAAGATGATATTAAATTCAAAAATACTAAAATTAGCATTTATATTAAAATAAAAATTCACAGTAAATAGAAAAAATATAATATTTAAATTTCGCAGCGTAGAAGAAAGATTAAAAAGTGTCTTCCGTAGCAGAAAGGTTTGGTTAATATGATAGGCCAACAAGCCACGCAAGAACCAGAAAATAAATAAACTATTTTATTATTTTAAATTTTACATGTTTTAAAAAGCAAAATGAAATCACAGAACCACTACAAACTGTTTTTAAATTAAGTCCTTAAAAGATTAAAGTGCTTTGAGACTACAATAGACAACTCCAGCATTAAAGCAGGTGTCTAAACAAAATAAATTGTACGCTTAATATGACGACACTCACTTCAATAGTAGAAATGAAGGTTTTACTGTGATGAACTTCATATCTTATATGATATATACTCCAGAAAATAAAGTCTTTATACCGTCTTTATAACCTTGAACTTTGTAACAGCCATAAGGAAACGGCGAAGGTATTATAAAGTACACTATCTGATCAAATTTAATTTTTAACCGTATCAACAAAAAACTTTTCCTAGATTGGTAAGACCTTTTTCTATTTCCATGTGAAGTTCTCTAGTTAGCGACTCTTGGCAAAAAAAAATTTAATTCTATCGGAAATATGAAAAAAAGTGCTTGATGAAAATGATATCAACACCTCATATAGATCGGCTGAAGTATTTTGAAATATTTTCAGTGCGAAGCGTGTCAATACTGCTCTCGCACAAAATGGAATCGTGATCATGATTGATTTTTTGGCCAGACACGAAACAAAAATCATCACTCAGCCACCGTATTCACTAGATTTGACTCGCTATGACCTTTTTCTGTTTTTGACACTGAAAAGTTAGCTTCGTGAAACGCAGCATGAGACCATTGAAACCAATAACTCATTCGCACTACGGCCATCCCAGCCAAGGCAAAACAACTGTATGAAAAATTTGACTAAGCGTTGACATGCTTACGAGTATATTGGATCAAAATAAACCTATTTTAAAGGCAATAATAAAGATTTGTGTTAATGATTGGTTTAGTAATATCTGTTCATACTATGTTATATCGACTACTAAATATTAAGTCTAGAAAAAATCGGTCGTGGTCGAATAGCGACGAACCTGCGCAGCCGTTGCTATGTGTCTGATTAATTGGCAGGGAATGTACCATAAGCTGCTCTTTTGTGGTCAAACTCTTGATTCAAATCTGTATATTCAACAAATGGGCCGTCTGAAGTGAGCAATTTCTCAGAAGTAGCGATGTACGAGGAATTGCACTCCGCAGGACAATACCAGTACATCGATAGTGAATAGTGAATAGATGGTATAGGGTGGGAAGTGAAGCTTTACAGTTTTTTAGCAATAAGTTCGAGTATTTCTATGAGAGTAGCATATAAAATTACTTTCAAAATGGTATACAGTTATAGAACAAAGCTGTGCACTTTGGACCTAAAATGGAGCATTCTAATTATACTAAATAACACTGCTTGATATTCCTATATCCATGAAACTCCATAAATATTTATTCCGGCCTCACTTCCTTACAACTTCCAAGAATATATATTAACGGCTAAGTTCGGTGCTTTTTTGTAATTATTTCAGCGTTTCGTATTTAAAAATGTGCATAGCATCATTTCCTTAAAGTTTGTTTCTAGGAATTGCAACAATTTTCGTGTCTATATTTTCCTTGAGTATATTTTGCTTGAATAAACCAAACTAAAATTTACGTATTTTTGCTGAAACTTATAGCTTAAAAAGCTTTCCTTAGCATTTTAAATATAATTCTTGGTATGTAAAGATATTAGGTTTTTCACATATTTTCGCCTTTAAACCCATTTTACATTTTCTTACCTTAAAGGATTGATGATAGCACGATGTCGATCAATCGCAATGGCGGTCAATGTAAACACGGAAACATTTACGCTCAACGTTTGCACGAAAGGACAAAAGGCACACATAAACCAGGGTAAGTTCCAACGCTGTAAAAGAGCTGCTTGAAACTGAAAGGATTTAAATTTTATTAATTTATATAAAATAAAATATTTAACATTGTTTTTATAGTCTATAAATAGCAATGGAATATCGATTTCTATTAGAATAATAACCTTAAACTTCTCAAAACAAAATTATAAATCTAAAAGAGCACCCTATACTCGTATATTCAGAAGCGTCGTTGAAATTTGCTTCGCTTGCATGACTACGCAAATATTATGCTTCCTCAACTGTACTCTAACCTTGCTCAAAGTTACTTCTCGCATATAAGTATGTAGTCGTGCATGTGTTTAATTCCTCCACGTACTCACCTGAAACGGTATACAAAAGAGTCCAATGATGACATCGGCAACAGCCAAATTTGCTATGTATGTATTGGTGACGGTACGCATTTGTCGGGCCGTTATTACCACCCAAATGACTAATGAGTTGCCAATGATTGCTAAAATGCTAATGCCGCCGTAAAATATGGAGAGTATTATGACGATTTCAATAGGAGCGGAGTATAGACGTTCTGCAAGCAATATAAGAAATTTTATAAAAGATATAATTACTTCTATTAATAAGGAAAACAAACTATTGCAAATATGTTTTGAAAATAACAAAGAACATTTTGGAAATTCATTGCTTAAGCAATACACTTCGAACGAGTATTTCAGTAGAGGCATTCTAGGGACTATTTCATCCAAGATCACAGAAATCGAGCTGATAGATTTATGACCGAAAAAGGTTTTGAGTGAGGTAAGTGGCTTTTTTTATAAAAGCTTCCAAATTTACTTCTTTTTATATATATATTTTATACCTTCTTAACGAGACAGATGTCTTATTGGTTCATAAGTTAATGAAATCTGGATTTTAAAATTGTTTAGCTAAGATAACAAGGATTATCACTTTAGACTTTCTTTACTTATGCTCTCACGGTTTGAAAACAAAATATGTCGAGTAAAATATATAGTCCATCGATAAATAAGTCGATAAAACGATTTATAATCTTTTACATACCAACTGATCAAATTTGACTCGGACTTTTAATGAAGTAAATGAAACATTTTATTAAGCGTTGGTACACTTTTGTTTGCTTTCAAGGAACCTATTTTGAGGGCCATCATTTATCAGTCCGGGTCAATTTTGATCGGATGTTAATGAGACTTTTAGTATATCAAGTGTATGAAAAATTATATTAAACGTTGGTATATTTGTGTTGGCTTAAAAGTAGCCTATTTTGAGGGCTATATTTTTTTAGTCCGGGTCAAATTTGATCAGATGCCTAATTAAAATATCCACTGCTTTAAGTTCTAATTAGTGAGATTCAACTACCAACAATGAATATAATCTGATCAAATTTGTCTCGGACTGGCTACGATGTTAATGAGACTATATACTATATATATATACCATTTATTATCAGTCCGGGTCAAATTTGATTGGATGATAAATTAAGATAGTCACTGCTTTAGGTTCTTATTAGTAAGTTTCGACTACCATTACCCGCCACTTTAATTCGATTTTATGTTTGGTTATATATATTTTAGCGATGAATATCATCTGATCAAAATTGACTCGGACTGTCTACGATGTTAATGAGACTACTTGTATATAACGGGTGATTTTTTTGAGGTTAGGATTTTCATGCAGTAGTATTTGACAGATCACGTGGGATGTCAGACATGGTGTCAAAGAGAAAGATGCTCAGTATGCTTTGACATTTCATCATGAATAGACTTACTAACGAGCAACGCTTGCAAATCATTGAATTTTATTACCAAAATCAGTGTTCGGTTCGAAATGTGTTTCGCGTCCGTGTCCGATGAGCGATGAGGCTCATTTCTGGTTGAATGGCTACGTAAATAAGCAAAATTGCCGCATTTGGGGTGAAGAGCAACCAGAAGCCGTTCAAGAACTGCCCATGCATCCCGAAAAATGCACTGTTTGGTGTGGTTTGTACGCTGGTGGAATCATTGGACCGTATTTTTTCAAAGATGCTGTTGGACGCAACGTTACGGTGAATGGCGATCGCTATCGTTCGATGCTAACAAACTTTTTGTTGCCAAAAATGGAAGAACTGAACTTGGTTGACATGTGGTTTCAACAAGATGGCGCTACATGCCACACAGCTCGCGATTCTATGGCCATTTTGAGGGAAAACTTCGGACAACAATTCATCTCAAGAAATGGACCCGTAAGTTGGCCACCAAGATCATGCGATTTAACGCCTTTAGACTATTTTTTGTGGGGCTACGTCAAGTCTAAAGTCTACAGAAATAAGCCAGCAACTATTCCAGCTTTGGAAGACAACATTTCCGAAGAAATTCGGGCTATTCCGGCCGAAATGCTCGAAAAAGTTGCCCAAAATTGGACTTTCCGAATGGACCACCTAAGACGCAGCCGCGGTCAACATTTAAATGAAATTATCTTCAAAAAGTAAATGTCATGAACCAATCTAACGTTTCAAATAAAGAACCGATGAGATTTTGCAAATTTTATGCGTTTTTTTTTTTAAAAAAGTTATCAAGCTCTTAAAAAATCACCCGTTACTATAAGTCAAGTGTATATTGTGGGCTATTTATTATCAGTCCGGGTCAAATTTGATCGGATGGTAAATTAAGTTAGCCACTGCTTTATGTTCTTATTAGTAAGTTTCCACTACCATTACCCTCCACCTCAGTTCTATTTAATATTTGCTTTGAACAGCTTAAGGTGATTTCACTTGTTCGGTGATCTAAAGACATATTCCATAACCAGCAGAAACATTCTTTCTTTAGTCTTATTATATAATTAAAACTTCGAGCTACATATTTATATATATAGTGGAATATGTAATTATATTTCAAAGTTAACTTACCGAATTCCTCCTCCTCGAGTACTTCATCATCAGGTATTTGTAAGACGGGAAATTCATCCATGGTGCTATAAGTTAAGTTGTTACGAAGAAGTCTTTAAAAAATTTCGTAATTTTTTATTTTTTCAGTCAGTGATACGAACTTTTATCTGTAAAATAATTTTGAAGAATAATTTGGTTCAATTAAAAATATTTAATAATTTTGAAATTCTTAAAATATTTTGTTTTAAGGCATAATTAGTTTATATAATTATAATAAAGACTACATTTTTTTTAAGATGGATCTATTCTATACACATTAATATGTTTGCAAATAACTGAAATTTCAAATTGAAAAATTTCAAATTCGATCAGCCAAGTATGTTGCAGCAAGCAGATAAATGGCAAATCGAAGATTCTTATAGCATACAACCATGAAGGAATTTCTCACAGAGCCTAAAAAGGCTCCCTACTTAATTAGATTAGTCTCAGAAATAGTTTAGATATTTAAGTGCATACTTAGATATATGTATAATATATATATATACACACATATAAATTGTCTATGTGTATTAATATGTTTTATTCGGCGTTAACATAATCTCTCTTCACTTTAGCAGTTACCAAACATAACCAAATATTTAAGAGTAAATTCAGTAAACTCTCCCCATTAATGCCGTGGTGCAGGAAGATGTACTCGAGCTAAAGAATTACTTCAAATGTTTTCCACTTCAGCGAGTGTACAAGTTTGATAAATTATAAAGCCGACCAATTGCATAGCAGCTGACCAGTCCATGGTTCAATGGTATTCAACTGCAATTGAACTATTTGCGGAACTGACTATGTAATCAAACATACCTACATGTCGAAGTGTAATGTAACTAATTACCCCCGCGCAGATTGTGCACAGAAACCAGCATAACTTGGCACAAATTCCGAACAATAGCCCCAAATGGAACTTATTAGTCGTTGCTCTCCTTCGCTAGGTAATTAATTACCAACATATTTGGATTGATGTCCGTTGTTAGGTGCAACAAACAACGGTTTACCAAGGCACAAATAATCATTAAATCCAGCTTACAACAATGGCAAATACATAGGAATGGAAATATATTGCTTGCTATTGCAAATAATCGAAATGATTAAATCGCAGTTCTGCTTAATCGTTCACAGAAATCGCATTTAGTACAAGGAGACAAATCCATCTTATCTATCCTAACAATGAAGTAGCACAAAAACTTAGCCGTGCATGAAAAGTCTATTATTTTAACGCTGGATTCAGTTCTGCAAAGTAATGCCAAGAAAAATCACAAGCAAGCACTTGTAATCATTCCCAATTACTGGAGTGAAGTGCTCACCTCAGGCACGAATGCTTTATGTATGTATGTACTACTGTGCCCAAAAAATAAGGTGACATTTGAATTTAAACTGCACGCGTCGAAGAATTATTTTTTTTAGGTTGGTAGTACGGTCAAATTTCATGTGAAAATATTCATTTTTGTTTGAGATACGTGTCGTTTTGTGAGCTGCTAAAAGTGAGTTTTTCGTTTTTTGCGATGTCGAAATTTATTGAGCAAAGAATTTGCATTAAATTTTGTTTACGGAATCAATTTTCTGCTACGTTAAGGATGGTGCAGAAAGCCTTTGATGATGAAGCTATGTCTAAAAAAAATGTTTACAAGTGGTATAGTGAGTTCCAAGCCGGCCGTGAACGTGTCGAAGACGAAGAGCGTCCAGGGCGACCATCAACCTCAACCGACGAAGCTCACGTTCAACAAATCAAAGATTTGGTTTTGAAAAACCGTCGATTAACAGTTAGAGTCGATTAATCACCGTATTCACCTTATCTGGCGCTGTGCGACTTCTGGCTGTTCACCAAGCTCAAAAGACCGCTCCGGGGACACCGTTTTTATACGATAGAGGAGATTCAAACCGCAGCGAAGATGGAACTGAAGACCATTCCGGAAAGTGACTACAACCAAGGTATCCGAAATCCATTGGCATAACTGCATTGCATCGGGAGGGGATTACTTTGAAGGAAATGAAATTGATTTGGAAGAATATATAAAGAATTTTCAAAATGAATACAATGTCACCTTATTTTTTGGGCTCAGTAGTATGTGCTTTTGTAGTATAACTAACATGAGATAGTTTCGCTTACCTAACGTCTGTTTTCGACAGCATCATTGATCTTTTTTTTTTTTTTTTTGTTATTGACTTAAGTTGACATTCCTCCGACATTCCTTCGTCGTTGCTGGCAATGCATTGATTAGTAAGACAATTGTGATATCACTTCCCCTCCTTTTCCTTCCCTTCGGCAAATCAGAGCTAACGGTAATGGTTTACGTGATATACCCAGCCAACAAACAATTAATTTAAAATTTGTGCATTTAACAATTGAAAGCATTCTCGACTGACTTTGTGGAATCTAAAATATATTCACAGAAGAGGAATCTTAATTAGATATTGTCTTGTGGTGAAAGTTGCCATGTCGGTTACAGCAAAATTTGAGAGCAATAAATAATATATATAATATTGTTCACCCTTATGTGTTATTCCACATAAGACATTTCTATATGTTAAACAACAACCGCGCCTTTAGTTCTGCTTTCTCCAGACTGGATAAGAAAGCGAAGCAAATAGGTCTGGCAGTGAACGAGGTCAAGACGAAATATCTCCAGTCATCAAACAAACAGTGTCGCTCTCGCGCCTTGGCCCTCACGTCACTGTTGACAGTCATAACTTTGAAGTTGTAGATAATTTCGACTATCTTGGAACCAGGGTAAACACCACCAACAATGTCAGCCTGGAAATCCAACGCAGGATAATTCTTTTCAACAGGTGCTATTTCGGACTGAGTAGGCAATTGAGAAGTAAAGTCCTCTCTCGACGAACAAAAACAAAACTCTATAAGTCACTCATAATTCCCGTCCTGCTATTTGGTGCAGAGGCACGGACGATGACAACAACTGATGAGTCGACGTTGAGAGTTTTCGAGAGAAAAGTTTAGCGGATGATTTATGGTCCTTCGCGCAGTCGATGGAACGATGAGCTGTACGTGATATACGACGCCATTGACATAGTTCAGCGAATTAAAAGACAGCGGCTACGTTGGCTAGGTCATGTCGTCCGAATGGGCGAAAACACTCCAGCTCTGAAAGTATTCGACGCAGTAACCGCCGGGGGAAGCAGAGGAAGATGAAGACCTCCCTCCGTTGGAAGGACCAAGTGGAGAAGGACCTGGCTTCGCTTGGAACCTCCAATTGGCGCCACGTAGCGAATAGAAGAAACGACTGACGCGCAATTGTTAACCCGGATATTACCGCGTAAATTGTGGTGGTACGCCAGCAAAGAAGAAGAAGATGTCCACTTGGCATCTTCAGTTATGCGCATAATATCGCCATTTAGTTTGCAGCTATGGATTACTACATAAGAAGCCCGCAGATATTCGTACTTCACCCTTTGATTCGTCAGTGAATGTGCAGATTTCGCCGCTGGAACTATCGACGACAGAGCCGTTGGTCTAATCTCCTCTACTGGGGAATGAAAACATCGTCTTTAAATCCAAACAAACATTTCTAAAATCTGATAATTGCTAATTTGTGAGGCGGCTAGCCGTAAGTGTTGCTCCACATGTTTGAATACGTATTGGCAGGATATCGAGGATAAGCTTCAGCGCCTTTGTTGACTTAATTTTCATTGCGCCCAAAACTCCCAGCAAGCAGCCCCATTGCAACTGTTTCAGGGGTTTAACGCGGAACTCTTCAATATTGCCATCCATACAATTCAAACAATCTTCGGCATACCTTCACACCAATCCTCACATCAACGCACTGCTCCACAACCAGATTAGACACAACATTCACCAGCTCTACTAACAACAGACCATTCTACAACGTTCTTCACAAATAACCATTCCTACGTTCACAGCTTTTAAATAATCCGACTTTTTCGAGTTGTTTGCATTTACCTTCCTTCGGCCAAACCCAAATGGCAGGCGCGCTTAACAAATATTTAATTTTATTCATTAACAACAGTCAAATACCCCAGGCTGTTTGATATGCTTTAATAAATTTGCAGAACTCACAATTGTTTTGAAAGTGTGCTAAAACTTTTTTTTTTGCCAAAGTGCTTTGAAGGCATTATTAAATTGAAATATTTCAGTTCATTTGAAATCATTTTTATAATTTGCGTAGATAATATAACAGAGACATCCAAACAAGTGCATTTAATAAATTTAAATTTCTCTTTGTCATTGCTTTTGATTAGAGTTTTAAGTTGAAAGTTTACGTGCAGACGCAAAAGCTTTTATAAATGCTTAGATATGTACATATGTATTTAAAATTGCTCTTTGCGATGTAATGACTTGCATATGTTGTGGCCAATGCATGTGAAAGCCAATTTTAGTTCTCTTAATACAATAAATTGCTTTCTAGAAATGTAATCAACTATATCTGCAAAGGAGCAAGTAAAATGAGGTTTGTATGGGTTGTGCAATTTAGAAGGGCACAGGGTGTTTCCTTAGCCATAGAACTTAATATGTTTTTAATGGAAAATCAATAGAAAGGTTAATTTTTTGTTTTTATTTGCTTTGTTGATGGTGCTTAGTACAGAAATTCGAGTGCTGTGGCTGAATGCCTAATTATCAGGTCCATTTCCTTATTTCTTGTTAAGTATAAGTGATGATTTCTTCTCCTAAGTGGCTTATTGCATGGTCCAATTGGCAACTTTCAATACTTTTACTAATTAAAGCACCAAAAAGTGTAGAATTATTTGCATCTAGTCCTGTCCTATCGACAGTAAATTTGACTCCATCTTCTATTGAAAAAAAAAATTAATTGGTATGGGGGAAAAACCTGATATTTTACCATCGCAGCTAGCCAATATCTCTTAAGGGGAGCTTGGTTTAGAGGCTTCAAAAATCGATTTTTTGAGAATTTTTTTGGTTAGGAAAGAAATAAATGATTTAAGCAAAACTTCTAGGATTTATGGTCATATATTTAAACATCATTCACAAATTTTTTGGGATACGAAATCTTTGATATTCCGCCTTTGGGTGGCAATTGCCTGATGCATTTCGCATGTGCATTTGTCGGTCGGCGAGCAGGATGCAGGTCGCAACAAATTCAAAGAAATTCATATTTTTTAATAATTTATCTTCTGGTTAAACTAAAAAAATTCCAAAAGAGGTGTAAAATTTCAGAAATTTTTTAAAGATTTAAAACCAAGTGGGTTTTGACCAACAAAATTTTGATTTATGTTGTTTAAAAATATCTTCAAACTTTACTTTTTTTAGTTTTTTTTAGTTTAACTAGAAGATAATTTAATGCCAAAGATAATAAATTTCGTCCCAATTCCATATGACGTTTAGTTTTTTTTCTATTCTGCCCGCCAATTAAGAAAAATCGTAAAAATGAAAAACCGAGAAATTGCGCGTCAAAGTTTTCGCTTTCTGCCCAATCGCTCATATACATATTTTCCTTCTAGCTTCGAAAATATTTCAAATTCTCATCTAAAACTTTGAAGACATATACTTAGATTCTTTTTAAAGAAATTTAAGCAAAAAAAAAATCAATTTTTTGAAGCTTCTAAATCAGACTCCCCCTTAAGTTGGAGTGTAGGGAGACGTAGAAGCTCTCCCAACTCGACTGTCTAGAAGTAAAAGCTTTTTGGTCTGCTCACCATACACACTACCCCTAAAAAACTTAATGAAATGCCCTGTGTTGCTTTTGTTCCAAGATCTGAGTTTTTCCTCTAAGCTGTTCACATTCATATTCCTCACTCATCCTTAAATCCATCGATGAAGATGTAAGAAATATCAAATGCAGTACATATGTTTACTGTGACAACTAGTTTCAAAGTTATTCCTCTGAAAAATTATATATGCACATCTTAAAACACCCTATATATTTACTTATGGCCAGATAGGTTCTAAAATACTATCACAACAAACCCTGAGTAAGTGCATATAAATGAAAGAGAATTTCGAACGAAAATGTAAAACGTCTCTGACAATACTCGTTTGCAAGCTTTTAGCATTTTTGCATTTATAAAAGTTTTATAAAAACTTTACTAAGCGACGAAAGCAACTACATAGTAAGCACAAGCCTTTGCTCCGCAAAATTTAGTTGGTACGTACCTATCTACCGCCTACGGTTAGAATACTTTGTTGTTCAAATAGTTTCCAAATGAAAATGTCAGATTAAAAATATTCAAAGCTGGAATTTTAAGTCACATGCTTTATGCTAACTTTTTCCAGGGAAGTACTTATGCAGCTCGTATATGCTTTCACTAACAATATGTTATATAAAATATATATTTTAAGAAGTAAATATGTTATTCTTAATATGGGTATGAATGGGCCAACGTATGTGCTTGACGAAAAGTAGGGAAACCCCACAAGGAAGAGTCTTGTCTCCTATCTATAAATCCTGATCGTTAACGACCTGCTTAAGAAAACTTGAGGATCGTGGCTGCCGGGTGATTACTTATGCAATAGCACTTAAATCAAAGGTAAGTTCCCGATTGTCGTATATGAGTTAATGCAAGGGTATCTCAGCGTCGTAAAAATTGGCCATCAGCCCAAATGAGAGAGAGATGGTTTTATTTACTAGAAGATTCAAAATCCCGGTAGCACCGCTGCCGCAAATGGGAGACAACCACCTGCAACCGAACGGAAGCAGTGAAATATCCAGAGCTCATTCTGGATAGGAAGCTTGCATAGAAGCCGAATTCAAAGGGAGAGCAAAAACGACATCGATTGCCTTATACTGCAGCTATTGGCAAAAGGTGGCGTTCAGGGTTGGTCAATATGTACCTAAGTAAGTACCAGGTCACAGCGGAATCCCAGGAAATTGTAAAGCTGAAGAGCTAGCAAGCAAAGGCAACCTATAACCTCAATCGGAATCAAATTGAATGGAAGCGGGTCGGTGTTCCCGTATCCTCCTGTGTTCTACTACTAGACAGCTGGGCCAACATAGGTAGATGCGATGTCGTAAAGCCTTTTGGCACAAGATCGATCGCAAGAAAACTAGTAATCTCTTTTCCCTCCGTAAGGCTAGTCTCTCTTACTTATGGGTCTTTTAACAGACCATTGCCTTACTGGCGTCCATGCTGTAAGGTTGGCAATCTTAAAAGACGTCATCTGCAGAAGCTGTTTTGAAGCAGATGAGAGGGAAACCACTTAACACTTCCTTCTTGACTGTCCCGCATTTGGAAGAGCATACCTTCAGACATCCCAACGAACTGACATTAGTGAAAAGTAAACGACTGTGCAAATTTGTATTGGCTACTAAGCGTTTTGCTAATTTATAAATTCGAGCACAGGAGTTTTTCTTTTTTATGGCTTTACACATACATATAGCAGTCCTGTGCGATCTCTCTAGAACAGCCATTTAATCTAACCTAACCTAATCTCATAGGCGTAAAAATAATACCTACTCTGAAACTATCTGCTTTAAAACGGATATAATTTTAATCTATCTTAAAGTTTGTAAGAACTTCTACCCATAAATGGGACCGTATCTGGCCTATAAATAATAAAAGACTTAGCTACATATATATTTCTAAAACCAAACAATGTTTTCATATATATATATTTTCCATCACATTTTACAATGTCGACCAATATAACTCACTTAAACTAAACGTTCGGATATGCGTATTCTCCGAAAGGATGAAAAAAATTACATGCAGGCTGGAAAGTGCACACTGACTAGGTCTTCTAATGAGTCCTCGCTGTTGTCCGTTCACTCTCCACTAATTTTGCGAATTAGACTGGGCGAGGCGAGGCCTAATTACTAAAAGTGCGTTGAATCAATAACTAAATACTCCAGAGACAAAAAACTTTACACCTGAGATGATATGAGAGGGATTAATAAGAGCCGGTCTATATAGCACATTTTCAAATTCCAGTTTAATCTCTAACTTTCCACTGTACTAATCAAATAGCAATTAATATAACGGGTAAGACACGAATAATTCCTTTTGAAGTTCACCTTATGACAAAAACTAGCCCAAATCGAATCAAAACTGTTCGAACCCCCATCTACCAAATATGTGGTTCCCAGTCTCTAAAGTTGACTTTTCACCTAAAATATCGTTGAATATATGGAATATACAACTGAAACTCAAAGCTAATCTTCTCCTGCTAGTATAGCTCTGTATCACAAACGGGTTGAATCGGGTCGGAAACTATTGACCCCTTTATACCTAATATAAAGATTATCGAAACTTCGGATAACTTCGTATTGCATATATCGCCCAATACGTGTGTGAGTAATCTCAATGAAATAGAGAGAGTGTGTTTTACTCATAACAGTGTATCTTTGGGTCCAAAATCAATAAAATTGGGCGAAAACTTCACCTAGCCGCATTTAATTAATATTAAAACTTTCGAACAACTGGGAAACTTTACTTAATATGATTCTTGATTATATGTGAGGTACCTTAATTAAAATTATTTTAAATAGATAAAATCCGGTCGATACCACGCCAACTCCCATATACTAGTTACATATGATGACTTTTGTTTTTCTAACAAACCTTATGCTGAATATATCGTTCGGAGTATGACTTATATATGGTATATGTGTATATATATTATTTGCCTCGCTCCTGTGGTTGATACCCGAACTTATCTCTTGCTTACTTGTTTCTCAGTTATTATACCCTGAACAGGGTATATTACATAAGTTTGTCACGATGTTTGTAACACCCAGAATGAAGCGTCGAATACCATATAAAGTATATATATAAATGATCAGTATGTTGAGCTGAGTCGCTTTAGCCACGTCCCTGTGTACGTCTGTCTGTATGTATAGTCCCTTAGTTTTTAAGATATCGTTTTGAAATTTTGTAAAAGTCATTTTCTCTTCAAAAAGCTGCTCATTTCTCGGAACTGCCGATATCGGATCATTATAACATATAGCTGCCATACAAACTGAACGATCAGAATCAAGTTCTTGTATGGAAAACTTTCACATTTGACAGAATATATTCACAAAATTTGGTATAGATTATTTTCTAAGGCAACAATGTAATCTCCGACAAAATTGTTCAGATCGGATTACTATAGCACATAGCTTCCATACAAACCGAACGATCGGAATCAAGGGCTTGTATGGAAAACTTTCGCATTTGACGTGCTATCTTCACGAAATTTGACATGGAATGCTGCTCAAGGTAATAACATAATCTCCGACAAAATTGTTCAGATCGGATTACTATAGCACATAGCTTCCACACAAACTGGACACATAGTTACTATAAGAAATGCACCTGTGAAGGGTATATTAGCTTCGGTGCAGCCGAAGTTAACGTTTTTTCTTGTTTATCTCTTACTTTATCTGAATGGCAAATAACCAACCCAGTGCCCAAGCTCATTTGGCTTTATCCATTTATCAAAAACTCGTCAAGGATTTGCTTGCTGAAAGAAAAATAATTTGTCTAATCAATTAATCAAATTTAGGGTTTCAGTCGATAAAGAGGTAATGGCATTTCTCAATGACAACTTTTTCCTTACGGTTTCTTCATAATTGCAATTAGGTCGCGTCCACGTCAGCTTTCAGGGAAATTCAAAATGTATACACACGCCGTCCGAACTGGAAGCATCAACGAAAAGTTTGAAAAGTTACATATCCCTTAAGTCGTTGACATTGAACATTATATATATTTACGGAAGTGATGAGCCTTGTGTGTATGTCTGCTTGTTTATTATAACGGAATAATCTGATTTATGGCAGAAGATGAGTAAAACTTATTGAAAAAAGTTCAGGCTAAATACGGTTATAATTTTTTGTGGTAAATCGGTATATATATTTTTTTTATTATTTTAATATTTTTAGTCCTTATAATATTTTTAATGCTTATCAAATTTAAAGATAATTACAGTATATTAAACTATTCTTGGAAAACTTCATTGCACACGTTAACCTTAATACTTGTAAAAGCGCTTACAATTTTTTTTGATTATTACCAAAAAATTTTTCATGAAACCCTTCATTATTGTTATTATCATTTATCTACCGCTATTAGGCAAGCGTAGGCGGCACATGCAGTGCAATAAGCAACTATTACATTTTGTGTGCCTTTGAAATATGTATGTTTGTAGTGCTTGTGAGTGGTAGTTCTTATGCATTTCATAGGCTTTAAGCGTTTGTGTTAGACAAGAAATTTCTACGAAATTTTCTTCAAAATTTCGTAAGCTATGATACTTTTCAAGTTAACAGAAAATTCAATAGAATTTGTGCCTAAAGGCTGGTATAGCATTTAATAACTACTTATGATTCCTTATTCTGTTCTGTTCTTAAATACAAAATATCTGAAAATTGAAACTTAAGAGTGAAGCTTTACCAAGAAAAGCCTCTGTCATCTTGCAAATGCAGTGAGGACTGGGTGAAATATATTATATGTCGGTATGTTAACTTCGAAAAACTGAAAATTTTGAAATATTATCAATATGTGAACTTTGCAATATTATTATTTGGCTTTAATCTTTATAATACAAGTATATTTATAACATATATTGACTGTTGAGTAAAATGGGTTTATTAGTTGAAAGATAGATGTTTTATTTAAATTGTATCCTTTACGAACCTTATGAGCCCTTCTCTTCACTTTTATATATAAATAATCGCACAAAGAGTCGAGAATAGTGATATCTGGAGATCATCAGACATTTAGATAATACTTGTTGCAGATACGAAAACTGTTGCTTAGCAGTGTGGTCGAATATTTACATGCCGATGTGACAGTTAACCCAGCTTATACTGTTACTTTTTAATGAGTTTATAATAGTAACAATAATAGACAAATATTACGCATAATAAATAGTAGATTTTAATATAAACCACCTGATCACATTTGACCCGGACTGATGCATTTAAATTAAAAAAAAAAAAAAATATTAAAAAAATAATGTCCGAAATTTGATTTTGATTTTGGGCTTCATTAGTCAATTAGTGCCTGTTTGACAGCTGTACGACGCAAAAAATATGTCTGAAAATTTTTACTATGGTGAAACGGGTTTATTAGAAAATTTATTGTTTTCGTGAAATCCAGGCATTCAGTGTAGATCATCGAAAATGTCGCTTGTGAACCTCTCTGTTAATGACGATGACATCGAAAAAGTTGTAGAAACGGTATTGGCTTTAGAGAAATAGCACAAGGTGTCAAGATCGCTTATGCATCAATTCAATAAATTTTCATTATATTTTTTGTGCATAAAGCCTGTGTCAATGCTAACCTCACACCAAGAGGTCGAAAAGAGATTCTTAATCACATAGCTGAGGAGATTCATTCTACGCATCATTAATGGTGACGAGTAGTGGGTTTATTATATGATGCCGAAACTCTCCAAGAATTCAGGTGAAACAGCAAAACACAAGCCTCCTCTCCGAGCTTTATAACACGTTTTTGGCAAACTGGATTAATCGTTGATATATGTACATTGTTTGGCTCAGTTTCCTATTTAGAAAAAGATGATATAGGTTTGTATTTTTTTATTTCGCGCAAGCTTTGCCATTCTTCACTTTTTTCTTTTGTTTAATTAGCATGTAAAATAAGATACCTAATACTCATCTTAAGGGTATAATTAATAAGTTTGGCTTTCACTTGCTTGCAATACGCAGCTGTTAAAGTCCTTTTACTAGCTTTTGTTAATAATTCCATAATTGTTTCGCTTCCAAGAATTCCTTTCTGATCGGCTTTCAAATTCCAGCGAATTTGCAGGTTTATAGTCGTTCGCCCTATTATTTATGGTGCAGTTAAATCACAAAGGATAATATAAAAATGCATAAAAACACGATGTACATATATATTTATATATATACATATATACATATATAGTTATATATTTACCTACATAAATTATTGCATAAATTATTGCAAGCCTTAATTTCGCTGAAAAGCTGTTAAACAATAATCGTCTTAATCTCACTTCATAGTCACTTTTGCAGAAAATTAATTTACGCCTATTATGCAGAAGATAAGAAACCGTCAAGTGTTTGAGAAAATTATAATCGGAATTATATATCTGTGCATACATACAGTTAAATACACGAATGACTGTGTACGGAAGTGTCTACATATAAAAACGAATATGATGATTGCCATACGTACAGAAAGAGAACTTAAGCCGCAAGCTTCTCGCAAAAAATTTGAATATTACAAATGGCACTTCCGACGGCTGAGCATTATTACCTGATGATTTCATTACATAATCAAATTACAGCCACGAGTGTGATAATAATACATGTGAAAATACTAAAAACCAACAGTGCAATTGTTTTAAAGGGAAGTCCTTGCATTAAATAGGTTATGAGAAAAATTCTTGAGTTAAGATTTAGTAATCGCGATATTTGGAATTTTTTTGATCTAAAAAAATATTCGAAATTAAAAAAAAAAAAATTATCAAATTATATGTAAAATTCATAACCTATCTGTACGTCCGTCTGTATATATGCATATTTCGAACTGAGATTTAGCACACGTCTTTTTCTCCGAAAGAGGCTGGTCACCACCTATAATGGAACACCATAGCATGTAGCTGTTAATAAAAAATTTTAGATAACTCCTTATGTTATAAGAAATCAACCTGTAGGGGATGTTATAGCTTCGATGCCGCCAAAGTTCACGTTGTTTTGTTTAAAATATATGAAATATCGAACGAAGTCCACATTATGAACTTAAAATATGCCAGATTTATGCATAGCAATATCTTTAAAAATTAAAAAATATATATTTGCCAACCTTTTGTTGAATATCTCTCATCTTCTATCTTTTTACACTCTTTACATATTATAAATATGTATTCTTTATGCATGAAATATGGCGGTGCTATTAATTTAATGTTTCTCATACGCAGTGGTGACCTACAGCTGTTTACCAACCCCTTCGCCGTTTGCCATTCAAAAAGTAACATTTATATTGTTTATTTTAGTATACACAACCCTACATTCAACACGTTTTCAGGTCTCGTCTAACGGTTGTTAGTAACAACCTCAAATTATCGATATATATGTTAATAACTTCGCACATAACAAAATGCCTTTGATTGACAGGACTAATTGGTTTAGTCATATCTGTCTATCAGCTCGTTCATGCGTACGTCTCTGTATTTAACCACGTTGTCGATATTCTGCATACTAAATGTAATATTTCTGATGGTATTTGATACATGTGTCCTTGGCACACCTTGAAGAAGTTGGTATATCAAATGGGCAGCACCGGAAAGTAGACCGTCACAGTATAGAAGTAGATATTTAGGTCTAAATTTAAAAGCAAGGGTATCTCCAAGAATCGATATGATTAATATTCTCAATTAATTTGGGTAAGAATAGCCAATTCACCACCTCATATAACGTTGAAATTTTTATCACAAAAATGATTTCATTTTTTATTGGAAGATATACGCTATTAATATTATGCTTTCTTTAAAGAGCTTTAATCATGTCTATAGCACCATAAACACGCCTACTTTGTTTACAATGCCTTTCTGAATCTAATCACTAATATACATATGTATATGTGTGAATCTTTATGGTATATTCTCTACGATTTTCGATTGTTATCTTTGCTTAGCCTCATTTGATATTCTCATGCCTGTGTTTAAAGTGGATATTCCTGATTTAAGGTGAGGTAAGCTATTAATAATGAGTTTATAAGCTCATATAATGAAAAATAACTTTTATATAAACTTTCCCAGATAACTTTATACTATATGTGCGTCGTCACCTAAAATGCATAATAACGTAACAGACACTTTTTATAAATTTTCAGGCTAAGGAAAAGCGATATGAAAGAAACCACTCATATAAAAAAAATTAAGATTTGGTTATAAAATGGTTATATATATTGGTTGTACATTGGTTATATATTGGTTATACATTGGTTATATGTATATTGGTTATATATTGCTTATATATTGGTTATGTATTGGTTACACATTGGTTATATTTCACACAGGAAGCTGAAAATTATATGCTACATAGATTTTATATGATGTAGTGTATCGTAAGCAATAAAAAACTCCATTTTGATTATTTTGATGATATGTTGTTTTGCATTTTAGGTCACGATTTATTTTTTTTTTTTTTGTGCTTAGAGTTTGCGAAAATATGCAATATCGGCTTGCACTTTAATTTAAACAAAATTGTATTTGAGCATATTTTTTGCGATATTTGGCATGCATTGTATTGTTATAAAACATATGTTTATTTGACGAAAATTAGTTCATATGGGACTACTAAAGTATATGGTACAGATATCTTACTGATTGCTCAACTCAAGGCTGTATATGGAAAACTTTTCATTTGGAAAGTTGTCTACACGATGTTTGGCACAGAATATTTTCAAAATCAGCGTTATGTTTCCAGAAATAACTGCTACGACTATTAACTGAAATAGCTGCCATACAAACTGAGCGATCAAAATTAGGATACAGATTTTTTTATACCCTTTTATGTTATAAGAAATGTAACTGTGAACTATATTATAGCTTCGGTGCATGCGAAATAATCTCTTCTTAATTTTAATTGTTCAACAACATATTAATAACAACATATTAATAGCCATATGACAATTTTATTTATTAGCTTACGTGCGCTTGTAATTTCCGCATATAAAAATCTTTTAATTTTTGTTGTCGCCTTCGGAAGCAGTGAAGCTTGCATTCAAAGGCAATTAACCATTAATTTTACACATTATATATGTACGTGCACAGACCACCATGAATTCTCGCCGGTAGAATTAGACATTTATGTTTCTTTGTAACGCCATTATCCAATAATCCAATTACAGCAGGTGGCGTTAAAGCGCAAACCGCAGTAAAGCGAAGAAATTAATTGCCCCAAACGCGCTGTCAAGAAGATGTGTGACGAAGCAACGCGACCGCGGTTAAATGGTGCACTGCTGCGTTTAAATCGTTTGTATTTGGGTTTGAACTTTATTTCATTTTTAATTTCGTTGAAATTGTTAATTTATTTGAAATAATTAGTATTTTTTCTAACTAATTTTAGTTTCAAATATTTTTTAGAAATTTATTATTTTTATTTTTTTTTTTTAATATTTACTTTTTTAATTGTTGTTAGTTTTTTCTTCAACTTTTTTAACTCACATCTTTCTTAATAAATTAATTTTTTTTTTTACTCCTTCATTTTGTTAATTCGTAATTCATTGTCATATGCATTATCCAACAATATTGACGCTTTTCTAACAGTTTCACTTTTTGAAATTTTTTTTCGTATAATTTTATCAGCCCTTCTGACTGGTTAGAACGTCTTAACACCGTGACTATCCGTTATCAACTGAATTTCACTTTGCACGACCATTTCGCCTAACAGTATTTTTGGCAGCAGTTGGTTGCTGCTCAGACCTACAACACATTCTGTATACAACACGTTATAATTACACACCCACTGATTTTCACCCAGCAGCGCTTATCTATGTTCACATACACATATACTTGTATACAAACGTACCTATATCTGATATCATCCAAGATTTTATGATAGCAGTTGTTGCAAACTTGTTTTAAGAAGATAATATGAAAGTTTTTGGCCAGAGTATCGAGTATTGGAGTAGATTGTTAATCAATTGTGATGTATGGGTCGACCAATTAACAGAGTTTTGTTTCGATTTGAAAGAAAAATCAGCTGGAAACGTCAACAGTAAATTGCATACTGCAATTAAATGAAAATAATCTAAGAATATGAAATAGTACCAGAAATAAAAATTAAAGAAAATATTTTCAAAAAATTTTTTTTCGTAAATATTTATAAATATTTGTAGAAAAAAGTGTATTGCATTGAATTTTTTTTTTTTTTGAAAAATAATTAATAAAAATAATAGTAATTCATTATTTGATTAGAGAATATTTTTTTCATCTATATAAAAATAAACGATTTTTTTTGTTGAAAAATTAAAATTTCTATCACTGCATCTTTCATTACCTCAATTCATCTATAGTAATATTACACCAGTCAACAATTTTTTTTTTTGTATTTCTAGATATTGAAAAATACTGGAATTATTGGCGTTTAATACAAACGTAACAAATACGAAAAAAATTCTACGAAAGGCAACATTAGTAAACAAAAAAAATTACACTGAAATTTAACATGCAAAAATCGAACCCAAAAATGATTTTGACCGGTATTATTTTTTGGGTGTGAGTCATTTTAACCAAAAAAAATATTCCCTACCGCCATACACTTTTTCAGAAGTCCTCTTGGAAAAACATCAACAATAAAAAATATCCAAAACTTTTCAAATTGAAATACTGAATATTAAAGTTCTTTAAATTCGGTAAATATAGATTTTTGTTGTTAAGTAACATTCCTCTTCTCAAAAACAGAAATAACAAAAAATGCTCTTTTTATGACTGTTATTCCTTAAACTGACCGTCAGACTTTTTTACTTTATTTATTAAAATATCATACCAAATTCTTTATAAATAAAAATGTGGGTTTTGTAGAATAGTTCCAACTAGTTGGTAACTAGTTACAAGCAGTTAACACACTACAACCATAAAACATTGTTTCACAAAATTTAGGCTTTTCACTCATAAATATGCTTCCGAAATTTAACAATATTATTAAAATTAAACATAAATGATGTTATTGATGTTATTGAGTTTGTAAAACAAAATTAACAACTTGTTACTTAGTAACAAAGTTAGTGGAATTTGGTAAGAAAGTTCTACAACAGGTTCTAAAGTAATTAATATAAGCCTAATTATTCAGTTTAGCATTATAAGAAGCATAATTTTAGCTTTAGGTTTCGATAACAAACTATTTAAAAAAATTATTTTTATTTTTAGTTGTCGGAATAGTTTGTAACTAGTTCAGTGTTCAGTTTAGTCTTCTTCTTTCGTATCCGAGTAGTTTAGAGCTTTCAAGTCTACTCGCTGGTGGTAGAGTAGCCGGTAAAGTAGATTAACTTCAATCGCTCCACCATACTGTCTAAATATTTAGTATCTCTTTTTTAAAGAAAATCATAGAGACATTATCAATAATTATCGTTATAGGTACATATTTATCGATAAAATTAAAAAATACTTATCGATAGTTTGAATTAAATTAGTTGACAACAATTTCAACTGAATTTTAAATAAAATCATTAAAAAGGTATTGTTAAGTATAGTATATATTCACATTTATCGACAAATTTAAAAAAAATTATCAAAAGCTTACGATTTTGATAAATTCTCGTTGCGATGTTAGTATGTTCAGGGATACTCAGCAAATATTAAAAACAAGTTAGGCATGTACAATTTAGAACACAGGACACATAACTCCAATAAAGTAACCGGTATAATAATTAACTATAATAACTATGTAGTTCCCCCGTACATACTTGTATTAAACTCCAGATAAGCTTCGATTGAACTGGAGGTAAGAAACTTTAGCATTAGTATTATCATAAAAATTAGTTTCTAATATTAGATGACTAGCTATTATTATTATTTTTTTTTTTTTTTTTGAAAAATTATATATTCTCAAAAACATATTTTTGAGAATATTTCAAAATAATTTATGTATAAAATATACCAAAAGCAATATTAAGTTTTTTTATATTCAGTATATATTATAATAATAAACAATATTTTGTTATATTGAGCACCGTTAATTATCAAAATAATTTTTTTATTTATTATTATTATTATTTTTTTTTTAATTATGTTTTCCTTAAAAATATTTTTTTACAAAATTTCTAACCAATTTAAGTATAAAATTTGACAAAAATGGTATAAAGTTTTTTTTACACTTAAAATATAATCTCGCATTACCACTTAGACCAAATTGATATTTAGCAAAAATTTAGTTTAAACGTAAATCGTCTATATTTACTTAATTAAACGTCTACTTAGACCTTTTAATGATTTTAGCTTGAATCACATTTAACCACAAATCAATATTTCTGATCTTATAATTATGTACAATAATTTTTTTATAAAACCACCCTAATGTATTTTGACCAAATGTACATGAAAAGACTCGATTCCTTACAAAACACGAGTTTCTTCGAACACGCAACCGAAATAATCACGTGTTTGATAGCACTTACAGCACATACAACATGTTCGTTTCGAACGCGGTTGCTAATATTTTCCGCGCATGCACAAAAAAAAACAATAAAAACAATAGTTTTAATATATTTTCATTCATAAAAATTCACTAGCACGCCGAAAGTAAATATTCGAAAGCGAGAGCCCACAGTGTTCGATCCATTCAAGCATAAGCTACACTTTCGTATTTTACACTTATCCATATATGTATATACATGAGCGTGTATATAATTTACATGCTTGTGCGTATATGTACATACACATGCATATTATATTGGCGATTTAATGCTCTTTGCTATGTGTTCCAGCAAGCGCTCGTTAAATAGGTTTTTTCATAGCCGCAAACACAAAACTGATTCTGGTACTGGACTGATATGGTTTGAATCGAAAAATCCAGGCGTTGTAAGCTTGCACTTACATATATATATATACTTACATATGATATTGTCAAGTAGTTTTAAAATAAAATTACAGATTTCCAATTATGATTTTGGTTGCAAATTTAGTACTCCGGAAATAAAAACTCCAACTTAAGCGCAGTAAGTTGACACTGAAAGCAAGGAGATAACTGGCTTTAAATATAGCTCTCATAGTTAAAGTCCCTTTTGTATGGAGTAGATATATGTTTATATGTATGTTCTCCTCTCTACGTTTTCCATAACATCTACTTTCCCGTTATCTGCCCGGTACTTATGCCTTCTACGAAATTGTATATAATAGAATAATACAAGTACTTAGCGAGGAAATTAGATTTACTCATTCTCCGTAACCTTTTTAGGCCTCTTCTTTCCACTTCTTCTGCTTTTTCGGTTTTTTGCTGTCATATTTTCATTTATGCTTGCACGAAATTGAATGAAAGCAATAAATTCACAGGGATAAATTCGTGTATGTTTACATTATGTAAGTGTATGTGTGCGTAAATCATTGTCGCCTCGAGTGCGACCGCAAAATGTAAAAGAAAAGACATAAAAGTCAGCAATTTGACCACTGATTCAATTTTTTATGCATTCACGAATTGAGATCTGTAAAGTGTGAAAACGAGTGTATATATAAAGCAATTACATACATAAATAAAGCGTGCAACCCGTAAGACTCGCCAATCGAATTTATGTGTTTATATGTATACACTGAATATGTTTTACAGCATGTTTATTCTTTGGGAAATTTTTTCATTGAAAAAAATTTTATTTCCACAATTGTTCTGTGCGCTTTTATTCTCTCATTGACCTCACAGAAAAGGCAAGAAGATACTATACATGGGTTAGTTGGCACTCGATTTGATGTTATTGCAGTTTTTAGAAGAAGAACCTGAGTTGTCTCTTGAGCAACTTTACATAGTTCTGCGGAAATCAAGAAAGAGCTTGAATTTATTAAATATCATTTTGAATTTCAGCCCTTCAGAGTGAAATTGACTTATATCGCCTGTTTATCAAGGAAGTTGGAATTAAATATTTAACATTTAGTTGCACTAAAAATCGCTTTGGATTTAAAAAAAAAAATAATAATTCCTAACTAACAATATACGTACATATTTATCGATAAATTTAAATAAAATATCGGTAGTTTACGATATTTTTTAATGATATTAGTTGAGAAAGAATTTATTCCTGATTTAAGATAAAACCATTGATTATATTTATATTTATACATTTATCGATAAATTTAAAAAATTGTCCACATTTTACAATATTTTCTGGTATTTTGAATTAAATTATTAAAAAAAATTATAATGAATTTGAAAGAAAACCATTGAAAAGTTTTCCATAATTATCATCATATGTGCATTAATATCGATAACTTTAAATAAATTATCGTTAGTTTACAAGAATTTTTTATAGTTTGAATCAAATTAGTTGACGAAAATTGATTCCGAAAAACTATCGATAGTTTTTATTGTATGTACCCATCTATCCATAAATTTAAAAAAGAAAATTTCCAAGTTCCCTATATTGTTTTTGTATTTTATATTAAATTACTCAAAAAAAAATCGTCCAAATTTAAAATAAAACTATTGGAAAGTTTTCTATAATTATATTATTATTTACATTATTATCGATAACTTTAAATAAAGTATCGATAAATTTACGATAGTTTTTTGTAGTTCGAATTAAATTAGTTTAGGAAAATGTAGGAAAATTATCGGCAGTTATTACTGTGTGTACATTTTTATCGATAAATAAAAAAAATTGTGAAATTGTTTGTATTTTTCTTTATTTGCCTAGACACATTATACTTTTTGCAGTTTGAATTAAATTACTACAAAAAATTTACTCAGGATTAAAAAGAAAAGCAAAAAAAGTATCGATAATCGCCGCTATATCTACATAAAAGTCAAAATAAAAATTATCGATACTTTACGATATTATTTTAGCTTCCATTTTGTTGCTAATATGTTAATATAAGAAAGAATCAAGCTTTGTCAGCAAATATTTAAGGCAAGATGTACACAAAGCGGGTCGATTTTTTTGACTATAAAATCGCATATACGAGAAATGTTCTACTATACATTCTGAACAACTTTGCCTAACCGATTTCGATCCAGCGATTTTTAAACGAAGTTGAAAAAATCTAAACATTCGGAGATATGTGATATTGTTGTTCGATCTGGCCGATTCGTCAAAAAATCGATATATAAAAAATATCGATAAAAATAATAAAATTATCGATACATGAAAATATCGATAAAGGCAGTAGAAATTATCTTACAATCGATAAGTCCCCAACAATTATACTGAAATATTTTTCAAATGACAAGAAAATTCTCAATATAAGAGAATAAAGATAAATACAGTAGAAATTGTCTTTAAACAGTTAAATCGATAATTCTCCAACAATTGTATGCTGAAATATATTTCAAATGACTTAGTTAATTAACTAATGTCAAATATCAAAATTATCTAATTTAAGCCGATAATCGCGTTGACATTTCATTAATTAATTGCTTATGAACTCAACTCTAAAATTCAATCATTTAATATTTATTTAATAACGACTAAATTATCAATTTCACTCTGTATCAAACGGCAAAATTTATATCTCAAACTTTATTAATGAGGCATGAACACGTCATTAACAACATATTACCGCAGTACATTTGTAAGTTGATGTTTATCGAATTTGCAAATAAATTGAATGCTTCTCAAAACCCTGCATGGAATGCGAGTAGTTATTATTGAAGTAAACTGTTACGCCGGTATACGGGATTTGATAGCCTTCAACACGAAAATTTCTAAACTATACGTCTTAAACTAGATTTCGTTTACAGCGAAGCTATAATACGCTTCAAAGTTGCACATATTGTAGCATAAAAGGGTATGAAAAGGACTTTATGTGGACTTTGATCGTTCAGTTTGTGTGACCCGTATATGTGATATAACAGTACGATATCAGCAGTATGAACAAAAAAGGAGCAGCTTCTTGAAGACAGAAGGACATGTGGAAAATTTCAGAACGAAATCTAGAAAAATAATGGTCTAGTTTCAGGCAGTGGTGCTTAATTTCATTCCACACATCCATACATACATTCTCACACTGGGTATATCGTAACTAAAACTCTGCAATAACATTGTAGTTGTTTTATTCTATCACTTAGGTATATATGCTATTAATTTTCGCAATGTTGTCAAGGAAAATTTGTCACATTTAGACTGCGAGTGACTGGTGGCTTTGGGTAATCAGCTAATTGATGTAATTCATTGATCAATTATGTTATTGAACACGACAACAGCAACATCGAGAACAGCAACAAAACGCTATCCAATATAAACATTTGTTGAACCATTGAATGGGTGCGGAAAAGGGGCTGTAATCAAATAGCAATTGTGTAATTGAGTTGACGTTAGTATATTCTCAGGTGAATCGCAACTGGATGGATATCAGAATAATTTCGATAAGCTCAATGGACAAAAGTAATGAAACTATTTGGCTCGCTCATCGCAATGCGTTTACTGTTAGCGTGGAAAAATTTAGTTTAAGCAGCATTTGTTTGGTTTTACGGTATTTTTTTTTTCAATGTTAAGTACAGACTTTGTTTAGTGACGCAGTGCGTATGAGTAACATTTAAGCCATTTTATATGGTTTTAATTTTCATCAATTTAATACTGCTAGCGGCACAAATTATCACGAATGAAAGTCAAAATTATTATTTCTAACTTTGATCAGAATTTTAGCTGAGATTAATAACAAATCTGTTTTAATAAATTTTTGGTAAATATTGATAATATAAATCACTACCAGATATGTTTGCTTTGCAGAAGGCCTATGTAAATAAATCATACAAATATTATTCTCAGTATTTAATGTTCTAGTACAAGCATATACATAGCTGGACTTTTGTACTGTTTTTCTGCGATTTCTTCTTTTGCCAAAAACTTTTTGAGAATTTTTTCGAAAAATTTGCTTGTAATTTACGCTACTTTATTTACATCACTTTTTGATTTCGCAAGAAACATAATTGCTCTTTGTCTATGTAGGTATCATTTTCAGAGTCCTCACACACAAAAATGTAGCAAAATATTTGGTTAAAGAAAAAAAATAAAACTGCATAAGTTTGGATTGTGGTTTCAACAGAGCACATTAAGGAGTTACATGGGTTTCCTAGGGTAAACACAGCCATTTTTTCAACAATTTTTTTCTCATATAAAAAATGAAGTATTTTAGTAGAATTTTTTTTAAACTATTAACAAAAAAATTCTAAAATTTTAGGAAAAAAAATATCTTAAACTCGGCCATTGCGACGCCATTTTCAGTAACACTTTGGAAAAAGATGCGTCTGCGTTGGCAGGATAACTCCTTACTGGATTTTCTTAAGTGAAAAAATACGTGCTTTAGTCAAAACATTAACTTAGAACTTGGACGAAGGAAATAAAACTGAAAATTGAATTTTTGGCCGACATTTTTACAAAAAAATTAAAATTTGAGGGAAAATTTCGCAACATTTTTTTTTTTCATATAGTTGTAACCAAAAAAATCCTTCGTCCAAGTCTTTAAGAATTGTGTCCCAAAGACATGTGTAAAATTTCGATTTGAATAGTTCTCGAGAAATCTTGCCAACCTTTTCGAAAAAACGCGTTTAAAGACGAGCGCACAAATTTTCAAAGCTGTATCTCCGAAACTGTCACAAGGATCAACTTGAAAATTTAGGACAATATTCTAGAGGTGTTTTAGAACTTAATAAGGTAATAAAAATTATTTTTTTTTTTTTGAAATACGTAAACTCATGTAACCCCTTAAATGTACATAAATATATATTAATGATCAACGTGACAAACTGAGTCTCTTTATCCATGCCCGTCTATATATAGACGAACAAGTCCCTCATTTTATGACATATCGATTAAGCACACATTCTTTTCTTTCCAAAGCTGCTCATTTGTCGGACCCGTCGATATCAGACCACTCTCGGATACAGTTGACATATAAACTGGTCGATCGAACCAAGTCATTGTTTGGAAAATATTTTACAACAATATGTGTTCACTAAATTTGCTAACGCTACAACCGCCGAATAGATATTTTTAAGATCGGACTACTGTAGCATTCAAACGGACCAGTCAAAAACGACATTGTGAACTATTTAAACATATTTTTATTAAATTCCTTTAACTCTCTAACACAAAAGAATTATTCTATTTACGTAGTGAAATTATTATAACATTCCTTCGCAGCTTGTACTAACAAAAAATATGCAAAAATTTTTCTGTTGAGCGCAGTCAAGCATCAGTTAACCGTAAACTTTATGGTAGTTCCGCATATATTAATAATGATACCCACAGCAGCCAAACTCTCCACACAAGTTTCGTAGTCCACTCCCACGACGGCGTACAGACCCACACACCACAACTCATGCCAGTGCTGAAAGTGCCAACTCCGCAAACAAAAATATAGGCGATCATATTACAAAGCAGAAATTACTTAATTTTGTTTATATACATATATACACAGAAATATATATATGTATACAACATTGAAATAAGAGCATAAGCTATGGAATAAACTGTTGAAAGTGATACGCAAATCCATTTTTAGCATTGTTTTCTGCTTATTTGCATACTCGAAGCCTAGAAAGCCAGCAGGACCCTTAAGAGCACCCTATCATACCATACTTAAGCACAGTTTATCATAATACAAACATAGACACAAACTAAACCAATTATTAAATTTTTCAGAAGGTCAGGTAAAGGTGAAGTTGCTTTAGAAACACTGGCAAATGGAGTGGCAAGCAGAAGGAGTTTCAACGTACCTGAATTAGTAAAGGTCAAGATTTACATTTGTATTGGCATGGCAACTAAAGAGGAGCTTTGTATAGATGTATATGTGTCTGACTAACTATTACAGTAGTCAACTTAACCTCCAGTAAATTGTGAGATTTATTAAGCAGTATATTTAAAACTAGTATTAAAAATTTATAAAGTTTTGGAACAATAAAATATTATGTTAATTTTGATTGGTAAATTTAAATTAATGGAGAATTTTTCGTTGTTTTTCACATATCCGAGCTCGATTTCCAGCCTAATATATATTAGCCACTTTCGATTCGCCACTTCTCTGCTCGTATGTAGAAGCAACACAAAGTTTAAGAGTTGAATTCGTAGAAGAGAGAGGGCGAATACCTTACTAAAGGCCCGCTATCTTCAATTCTACCAAGTTTTGTTTTACACTGCTGGTGATAGCCTACGCAGATGATGCTGTTTTCATGGTTAAAGGAAAATTGCTGGATACCGTCTAGATTAGCTTTCAATTCAAATAACATAACTGGTTTTCTTTACCAGGAAGTATAAATCCTCGGATACACCCCTTCTCTCATTTGTGGGCTCTCAACTTCATACTGTCGAAAGGGTGAAGTACTTGAGCCTCGTAATTGATAAAAAGTTACAATGTTAAGAAGAGGGTGACGAAGGCAAGTTGCGTTTTGGCAATACGAAACCGTGGTTAAGCCAATACTTTATTTGTCTGCTGGAGCGTGCTCGATAAAGACACATCCGCTAAACAGCTGGATTGTGTTTCACGAGAGGATCTCGTTAGCATCAGTGGCGTACTACATACAATAGAAATGATGACATTTAAATCTATTCCACATATAGCACTAGTGCCAAATGAGTTGCTGGGAAGGTTGCTATCAGACTCCAGGAAACTGGACACATCAGAGGTCCTAAAGAAGGACTGCAAACCTCTCTCACTCCGACTGCATTCCTGATAACTATGAACCACTGCACCGCGAAACCTACTTCTACCGGTATCTTCTTCGTGCACATTCCTCTGCGAGATATGAGGATGGGCGGAGTCACAGTAAGCTTTTCCACGGATGGAACGAAGCTCAAGGGGAAGGTCGGAGAGGGAGTCTTCTGTTGAGAGCTTTCAATCAACTCTTGTTTCAGACTGCCACACCACTGCAATGTCTTTGAAGCAGAAATGGCAACCATCAAGTTAGTGGCAGATGTAAGTACTTCTCCGAAATACACCTTCTTTTAGGGAGATACGCATCCACCCCGATAGCAAGGCTGCTATACATACAGCGGACTCGAAGCTAGTCAATTAGTGCAAGACCTCACTGGCAGCAGCATCAAGCTATTTCCATATTAAATATGTATGAATGCCTGGCCACAGCGGAATCATCTGAAACACTTATAAAGCCGAATTTGCAAATAAAAGTATCCCTACCTGACTTCTATCAGAATGGAAACGAGCAAGAGTGTCTTCGTTTATTTGGTCGCTGCATTATTGGCTTAACGCGAGTTCAGCAAGCTTTGGTCAGCAGCCAGCACTTGTGCGGTTGTGAAAGCATTCTGAGTGGACAAGCGTCCATAGCAGTCCAAGTGGGTTTATTCGTGGCCTTACGAAGACAGCTATTATAAGTTTTTCGAATTTTAGGTGGGCTTCATACCGTATACATATACATATATCAGTCAGTATATGAGTAATAAAGCAGAGAGCATATTCTTCTAATACTATAGTTTAGCGGCAGAAATGTGTGAAAATAGTCCAGATATTACCGCACCTCCTATTTACTATGTCTAATGATTTTTTATATTATTGCAGATGTTATGTCAATTATTTCGGTGTGTGGAAACAGTTTTTCTACTTTGCTTGGGTAATGCCAAAAGTGAGAGCAATCAGTTCAAACCTTCCTCTAGCACCAATCTAAATAATATAGCGATTTCCATCCATTTTGACTTTCCACAATACTTTCAACTTTCAAGATGTTTGTTATTTTATTGAATTAAACTTTGAACGTCTCAATTTGCAAAAATGCAAAAGGTTCAGTTGCAGCCGAACTTAATCCCACCTCACTTACTTCATATATGTTAGATCTACTAACCTAATTTCGCCATTAAACCTCAAAAATATACTCAAAACCATTTTGAAACTTATACTATTTCCGGTTTTTCTACGAACACTTCACTTCCGGGGTGAAATATAATGTAATAAAAATCCACAAAAAAATAAGTGGAAATACACAAGCTCTTACACTTAAATGTAGCTCAGCGACAGCTTACTAGTGATTTAATCTGTGTAAAGTTCACGCAATAAAAGCCACGAACAAATATTTGTGAAAAGTAAGCTATACAAATATATAAACACACCAGCAAAAATATACGTACATATACATACATAAATATATGTATATATACTTGTAAGTTGTTAAAGTAAATAATATGAAGCGTTGCAAAACCCGTTTAAGTGTCATGACTGCGATGAAATGGCACGGACAGGAATGTGATGGGCGATACGAAGAGAAAGCTTTGGCATTCCCTGACAATGTTTGCACTTGCGACGAAAGCTTTACATTACCACTGAGTTGCTTGTGTGCGTGAAGTGTTGCTCGTGCCAAAATGGCTTGAGTTCATGTAAAGTGCAAAACAGCACTCACGTGTCACGCTTCCGCCACAATCCTCTGCCGCCACACTCGCGCTAATTGAAAATCAAAACCAAGTCGTGGCCCCAGCACAAACTGCGGTGGTTAGAACGGGGCTTTATAACAAAAGCAGCAGAAACAGTGAGAAGAAAATAAATTAACATAGAACTCTGCAGTTCACAATTTAATGCCGTTAGGAGTCAGAGCATTTCGCATTCATAATTCACAAGTGCTTAGCGATAAGCCTTCTAATAATATATGTATGTATTATTATATATAATAATGTGTGTGGGCTGTATGTGCTCAGATAAATAACACTGAATAAACTTCAAGTTGAACTTAGTAATTTGCATATTGTTGTTGGCTTTTAGCGCTGCATGAATTGATAGACGCTGCCAGTTTTCTACTTGTTTGAGTTTGAGCTTCTAGTGATATCCATCAGTCATTCTTCCAATTCTAGCACATATGTACAAGTATTTCTATAAAATTAGCAAAAATTTAGCAGGCAAATTGATATGGATTAATAACGCTGTGCTAATTGAGTGATATATTATACATTTAGTAGTGAATAGCACGTGCCTTCTGAGGTAGACTGCGATATTTGCATTGAACGACAAATCTACGCCGCAATATTTGCAAGAAGTACATGAGAAGCGTGATTTTATTTAAAGTGAAAAATTTAAAGCAAATAAATATCTAGCGCTAACACCTATACCTTTGCAAGGTGCGAGATGTTTGCAAACCTGCACAATCGGTTTTCGTCGATTTAGGCAGCAAGACAGCGGTCCAAATTTTCTCTTGAGTGAGCTTACATTGAAAGCTCTCTGAAGCATTGCTTTCATATTTTTCTTTTTTCGCAACGGTGGTTTGAAAGCTCAACCTACGAATTGCCAACTAAAGCAGCAATATTAATCAAAAAATAGGTTTCCATTATAATTAACATAAATGAATCAGTTCAATAGTAATCCAAATAAAAATAAAGTTTATGGTTTTGAACATTAACTTTTTAAGTTGGTTTTTTCATGGAATATTATCGAATAATGTCATAGACCCTTTAATAATTACATGTCCGTGAATAATGCTAAGAAAAAGTTTCAAATTTAGTTAGAAGTCCACTCCGCAGGACTAAAGGTTCAATTTTAGTTTCAAAACAGAATCAAAACTTTAAATTTTTTTCTCATAATGATAAACTTTCAAGCCACGATGTAAGAAGTTACCTTAAAACCAATCAAAAGACTTTTTAAACTTGTAGAAGACACCACTATTTAAATACAATAAGAAGAGTTTATCGAAAAAAGATGAGGAAAAAAGTGAGCTGGCTTAAAACAAAACTGCAAACGGCTGTTATGTATTCCAAAACTGAACATAAACTTAACATACTGTTAACTGCTTCTAACATTGGCGATCTTTACATTTTAACAGAAATGATTAAATAACAGTGAAATACCTGTTAATCTTTGTGCTTCAGTTATTGATGATTTTATATATTACATAACAGGCATCTGATCAAATGTGGCTTAGTTGGAACCAATGTAAGTCAATGCTTAATCAAATTTTCCAAACTTGTGTTATAGGTCTCGATAAAGATGTTTTCAACAAATGACTTTTAATCCCTTCAGTGTACTCATGATGTGTACCCTGAACTGCATTTTTCAGTTTCGAAAACAGCAAAAAATCACAGGCAGCCAAATCTGACAGTGGCTGAACGATCTCTCTGGTTTCGTGCTTGGCCAAAAAATTATCGGAAACAAATTCGGTCATTTACGATGAAACGCTTCTCAGAGACGCCTCAAAACAGTCAAGTAGTTTAGTTCATTGATCGTTTCACTCTGTTGTATGAATTCATTGTGAACCACACCACGGTAATCAAAGAAAGCGATGATCATCACCTTGATTTTTGACCGACTTTAACGTATTTTTTGGTTTCGGCTCATTTTTGGCGGCCCAATCGCTAGCCTGTTGGCTTGTTTTACCTTCCACAGTAATGGGTGGTGTGTTTTTTGAATGTAAGGTCCTCAGTTATGTTGTCAAGCACCAATTTTGCGACCTCTACTCGACGACGTTTTAGCAAAATATTCAGGTCTTCATACCCACAACATTAACTAAAATGTGTTGACTCAATCTCTAAAGGATTTTGAGATCTTCACTATATATAAATTTTGATTTTTAAGCACTATCTCTTTACATGTTTCGATGTTTTTGTCAGTAACAGAGGTGGATCAACGATTCACATGTACTTTTGATGACTTCACGGCCTTCTCGATGCGCTTTGTGCCACTCAACTTAGTGATAAAATATTCAAGTTAGTGATAAAGTAAACTCTACATTTTGAATTTTTGCAATATTAACAACCGAGATTCCAGTAATACAGTATTTCATGCAAATATAATACATTGTTAAATTTTTTTCCATAATAAAAAATCGGCAGACAATCCTTACGCGTCGTAAACAAACAGCTACTGAATACAAACTATTCCTCACATGGAGATCAAACTTCACTCGAAAATAACCAAAAATTAGAAATATATATATTTGTCCGGGTCAAATCTGATCAGATGTTGCTGCAATAATTTATTTGAAAATCCGATTACTTTCCGATGGATTAAAAGATTATGATAATATTATTATTTTTTCTTTCATGAATGTAAGCTACGCAGTTTTAAATAAACATAATACGTTTTAGTCTACTATTTTATTATCATTTTCCTCTATAAACAGAAAATAAAAAAAATAAATAAATTTGATTTACATTTGACGTGTTTTCTTTTCTAGTTTCAATAACAAATACACACCTAAAAAACATATTCGGTAATTTTCCAATTTACAAATTTTGATATTTGCATTCATCGGCATTAAAATCATTTTTATGCCGCTGTAAAAAAGATCCAAACATTCCAATTTTTTAAATTGCTTTGGCATTGACAACAATGGGAAAATTTTCCGCTATAATCTGTTGATAAAATATTTTGGTTCGAATTTATTGCAGTGTTCGTGGATCACCAAGCAAAACATTGTTTAGATAGCCTTCGGTATGCAAACAAATAGAACAGTTCGATAATGTAATTTCAAATTTAATTATTATGTACCGACATATTTATACATATATACATGTATATACATACATCTGTGGTATTGATATCACTTTTGTATAAATCAGTATATTAGGTATATTGGTAAATGGAAATGCAATACATGCATAAATCCACTTCCAATAGCTCACAATTATGTATATTGCGAAGAAATATGATATAAGATATAACATATAAATATGTGTTCAATAGGCATTAGTCCTAAAGTGTGGCAGTTCTGGGCATATTCGAATTTTGGTATATAATTGATTACTTACATATGTACATTCATATGTTGTAAATAGCGGTCATTATGAAAATTATGCATGAATTCGCAACAAACCTTCATCAAGCATCCATAAATCGAATATCTTCATTTTGTTCCTTTTCATTGGCTTTACAACTTATATAAAGATACGCAGACAATTCAAACACTCCTCACTTCTATACTAATTATATAAAATCGCTTATATGAAAAATGTTTGTAACGGCTAATCTCCTAAAGTTCTGAAGCGATTTTTATAATTTTTTTTTTTAAATAAAGCATTTGCTCTAGGCTCGCGAGTGGCATACTTATTTTTTTAATTTTCCGAAATCAAATCCTTTTTCTTTCGGGTTGAAGTTTTTGAAAAACCAAAAATATTGCAAGCATAAGGTTTTTCGTTCACCAAACGCAGTCTACAGCGAAGCGCCCTTTGTGTTTGTGCGTGTGCCCTTTATCGTTTGCGGCACGCACTCTCTCTCTCTTCCATCTCTGCGCATCTTTTCCAGCTTAACGTAATGAAGTAAAGTACATACATATGTATGCACTCTCTCTCTTCCATCTCTCGCATCTTTTACTACATAACTTATTGAAGTAAAGTACAAAGCAAAAAAGTTTGCATATATAAATGATCGCTGAACAAGTGAAACAGCACAATCAAATGCTCGCATAAATTGCCGTATGTATGCATGTACATCTATACTAATTATCTATACTCTATACTAATTAATTATATAAAATCGCTTATATGAAAAATGTTTGTAACGGCTAATCTCCTAAAGTTCTGAAGCGATTTTTATAAATTTTTTTTAAAATAAAGCATTTGCTCTAGGCTCGCGAGGTGGGTTTTTCATGTGTGGTTTTCATGTGTGTCTGCGAAATACTTGCTGGTTTCTTCTAACTTTATTGTATTTATGATCGTATTCTGCAAAGGGTAGAGTAAAATTGAAAATTTATTGTCTTTAAATCAAAAGGTAAAGATTAGATTTAAGCGAAACTAATTTGGTTAATAATAAATATATGGTTTTTACAATAAAAGCTTTCAGAGATGCCAAAAGCAAAATCTCAATTATTTAGATCTTCATCAAATAGACGGCAAATTCAGCTAAGACGAAATGAGACGGTCGATGAGAGTGCAAATCGCGTAGAGAATGTAAGGTTGCGAATGATGCAGAATAGACAAGGGGCGATTGCTTTCAAATCAGCGTTTAACTATAAACCGGATTGTAATTATTTGGACCATTCCCTTTTATTCATTGGTCGAATGAATGTCATTTGCAATTTTTGTAAGGCTAAAAAGTGGGTGAAAGAGGCACCAGGTATGTGTTGTAGCAAGGGCCATGTAAAACTATTAGATATAGGTGAGCCTCCGCAGCCAATCAAAGCGCTGCTTACAGGCGAGCATCAGGCGTCCAGTCACTTTAAAAAAAATATAAGAAAATACAATGGTTGTTTCGCTATGACTTCGTTTGGTGGTAATGAAGTTAGGGAGGGTAATTTCATGCCAACGTTTAAAATACATGGGCAAATTTACCACGCTATTGGGAGTTTATTGCCAGCGCCGAACACAACACCAAAATTTTTGCAAATATATTTTTCGTCCGAAGAGGAACAACTTTCTTTACGTCAAAGTGCTACACCAACTCTTCAACGAGACATTTTGAAATCAATTCAAGAAATTCTTCGAGTAAATAATGTGTATGTTAGAAGTTTCAAGACATCTATAGACCGTATGCCCACTAATTCGAATAATTATAAGGTTGTAATCCATGCGGACAAGCGCCCCGCTAATGAACATTATGGCCGCTATAATGCCCCCGTCGCAGATGAGGTCGCAGTATTGATGGTTAACGAAAATTCTGGCCCCCGTGATATTATTTTACATTCACGTGACAACACTCTCCATAGGGTATCAGAACTTCATCGTTCATATGATCCCTTGCAGTACCCTCTTATATTTTTGAATGGTGAGGACGGTTATCGTATTAATATACCGCAAACTTGTCCAAACAGTGGGGCGCCTATTCCACAAAAAAAATTTCCTGTATGCAATTTTACGCATATAGAATTATGGTAAGGGAAGATAGCTTTAATGCGATTCATAGGTATGGATATCTCTTCAACCAATACTGTGTGGACATGGCTGCTAAAATGATTACGGAAAGGCTGAATTTTATACGAGGACATCAAAAGACGTTACGTGCAGAAAATTATATACACCTAAGAGATGCGGTTAACGAAGATCGCAACCCCGAAAATATTGGCCAGTTGGTAATTTTGCCTTCTTCGTTTACTGGCTCACCTCGATATTTGCATGAACGGACACAAGATGCACTCTTATATGTCCGTCATTATGGTAGACCTGACTTATTTGTAACTTTTACATGTAATCCAGAATGGAGTGATATCAAAAACGAATTGTTTCCAAATCAACGACCATGTGAGCGTCAAGACATTGTTTCAAGAATATTCCATATCAAACTACATCAACTCATGAGTATAATTACGAAAAAAGAAATTTTTGGGAAAGTTAGGTGCCATATGTTTACAGTTGAATGGCAAAAACGGGGTTTGCCTCACGCGCATATTTTAATTTGGCTAGCAGACAAAGTTCTACCCGATGAAATGGATCGGATTATATCAGCGGAAATTCCAAATAAAGAAGTAGATCCTTTGCTGTATGATATTGTTACTAAAAATATGATCCACGGTCCATGTGGGTCTAATAACCCATCAGCACCCTGCATGTCGAATGGACGATGCTCAAAAAGATACCCGCGCGAGTTTCTGCAGCATACTCAGACCGGAGAAGATGGATATCCAAAATATAGGCGAAAGTCTCCAGCGGATGGCGGACATACCCATTTACTTGCCTCTGGGTACAAAGTCGACAATCGATGGATTGTTCCATATTGCCCCGTTCTTTCCAGGTGTTTCTCCGCCCACATCAATGTAGAGTACTGCCATTCTGTGCAAGCAATTAAATACATTTGTAAATATGTCAACAAAGGCAGCGACGCAGCGACCTTTTCTGTTCAGAACAATAAAGACGAGGTGCAAAATTTTTTGAATGGACGATATCTAAGTACATCGGAGGGTATTTGGAGGTTATTGGGATTTTCGGTTCATGAGCGTTTCCCAACAGTTGTACATTTATCTGTTCACTTAGAAAATGGACAAAGAGTGTACTTCACACCGAATAATGTTGAACACGTGCTACAGCAACCACCACAAACAACTTTGACAGCATTTTTTTCCCTTTGTTCCGTTGATAATTTTGCAAAAACTTTGTTGTATTCTGAAGTACCCACATTCTACACCTGGACTAATAAAAAATGGCAACGTAGAAAACGTGGACAGAATGTCCCTAATCATCCCGGTATTAAGCGAGATACTGCGTTAGGAAGGGTATACACAATACATCCCAATTACTCAGAATGCTTCTACCTTAGACTATTGCTGCATCATGTTCGAGGACCGACATCTTTCACTGATTTACGGCGAGTAGATGGTCAACTATATTCAACATATCAGGCGGCTTGCCGAGCACGACAATTGCTACAGGACGATAGCCACTGGAAGAATACATTGTTTGATGCCACCATTTCTGATAGCGCATGCAAAATGCGAGAGCTTTTGCGATAATGCTTATTTATTGTGAAATTTCTGATCCGGAAGGATTATGGAATTTATTCCGCAAAGATTTATGTGCAGATATTTTACATAATATGCGCGAGAGTAGTAATGATCCTGAGATGGAGTTTACTGGTGACATTTTTAATACAGGACTAATTTTACTTGAGAATTTAGTTTTCTCTTACGGAGAAAAACACCTAAAGGATTTCGGTTTGCCTGAACCAAATCGAAGTAACTCAAACTTAGACCCCATTTGTTACACGCGGGAAACAACGTATAATACCCATGAGCTACAGCAATTTTTACTAGCAAATGAACCAAAGCTAACGTCAGAGCAACGAATAATATACGATAAGATCATTTCAAGTGTGGATAATAATATGGGAAATGTTTTTTTTATAGACGCGCCAGGAGGGACAGGCAAAACCTTCGTAACTTCACTAATTTTAGCTAAAGTTCGTGGTGAAGGCAAAATTGCTGTTGCAGTTGCTTCTTCAGGTATTGCTGCTACTCTTCTGTGTGGAGGAAGAACTGCTCATTCTACGTTTAAGCTACCACTTAGTTTTTTACCGGAACAAAGGTGTACTTGTTCGATCAAGAAAAATAGCCCTATGGCCGAAATACTTCAGAAAGCATCGCTAATAATATGGGACGAGTGCACAATGTCTCATAAGTGTCATATCGATGCGGTCGATATAACTCTTAAAGATTTAAGATCTTCGCATGCGGCAATGGGTGGAGTTACATTCGTATTCACAGGAGACTTTAGACAAACTCTACCGGTGGTTCCTAAGGGTACAAGAGCAGATATTGTTAACGCGTGCATAAAGAAATCGGAATTGTGGTCTCATGTACAAAAATTAAAATTGACTGCCAATATGCGAATAAAGCTTTGTGGAGCTGGACCATCCAATCGGTTTGCAAAGTTCCTACTTAAAATAGGTAACGGTTGCAAATCTGTCACCAAAGATGGTTATGTAATAATGCCAGATATTGCAGGAACCTGTGTTAGAACAGTTGACCAACTTATTGATAACGTGTATCCAGATATTATTAATTTGCACCACAAGGACTCTAAGTGGTTATATGAGCGAGCTATAATTACTTCGACGAATTCCGCTGCAGACGAAATTAACAAAGCCGTTTGTCAAAGAATATTATCGGAATATAAAATTTACAATTCTTTTGACACAGTGACAGATGAAGGAGACGTTGTTCACTATCCAACGGAGTTTCTTAACTCTCTTAATCCCTCGGGACTACCTCCATTTCAACTAGAACTTAAAATTGGTACGCCAATAATCCTTCTACGAAATCTTAAGCCTCCCAATTTATGTAATGGCACTCGACTGAAGATAACGCAATTGATGGCTAATATCATTCAAGCAAACATTTTAACCGGACCTGCAGCAGGCGAAAGCACAATGATCCCTCGGATACCAATGATACCTACAGATCTTCCATTTAGTTTCAAAAGAGTACAGTTCCCCGTTAAGACGTGTTTTGCGATTACCATTAATAAGTCCCAAGGGCAAACATTTAATACTGTTGGCATAGATCTTCGAAACGAAGTATTTTCTCACGGTCAATTATATGTGGCTCTGTCACGAATTGGTTCCCCGCAAAACCAAACTGTTCTCATTTCTGGCAATGGAAATAAAACAAAAAATGTTGTATTCACTGAAGTTTTTAATAATTAAAATATATCCTTTTTGGTTATTGTTCCAAAATACATCAATTATAGTATACCTTATTTCATATCTTGAATTAATATTTACTCTATACAATCCTATTTATTTTATGTAAGAGTTTTGAATTGTTACCTTTTTGTTATCTATTTTTAATTTTTCTGTAAAAAAGAATTTAATAAACAAATTATTTATAACGTTAATGAATTTAAAAGTGTTTGCAATTAATTCAAATATGGGTAGTAAATATTTGTAAGTCTAACATAAGTTACACATTATACTCATGTATGTGTGTTTACATGTACGAATAAAGGTATTCTTTCATTTGCATTTTAAACTACATTAAATTCTTTCCAATACCCTCATCGTTTTAGTTTTTGCGGCGTAACAAAGTACGCCGGGTATTTGCTAGTATTTTTATATAAAACAACTTTCCTCAAAACCGTTGGCTGTATGAACAAACGCTCGACCTAACGTTTGTTTTTCAAGGACACATAAACAAAAACACTTTGTACATTATTAATACGCGTTTTCTGCTTTTTTTACTTCTTTTTTTTTGGCAAAATTATTCGTAAAACACCACTGCCTTTGCACGAGACATTCTTTTTTATTTGAACATGCCTCATCTTCGTAAGTTCAGAATGAGTTGGAGAATTACCAAATCAAACAAGTAAGGAAGGGCTAAATTCCGGTGTAACCGAACATTTCATACTCCTGCAACTTGCAGGAATCAAAGCCAGGGAAATACCTTAAGATCTTCACCAATCATATGGAGCAAAGTCAGCCGGATGTTCGAAAATCCTAATAATAGTTACATGGGGGCTTGGTCAAGTTTTTGCCCAATATTTTGGATTTTAGGCACAAATATACGCTATTATGAGTAAAACACGCTCTCTCATTTTCACTGAAATAACTAAAATATTGGCCGATATATCCAGTATAAAGTCACCCGGAAGATCGAAAATCTTTGTATTAGATATATGGGGGCTCAGGATAGTATTGATTCAATTCATTCATTTTTGATATAAAGAAATTGTTAGGAAAGGATTCTGTATAAGTTTAAAATTTATATTCCATACATTTACCTGTATTTTCGGTACTGGGCTCCACATATTCGGTGCCTAGGAGCTTAAGCAATTCTCGTTAGATATAAGTATATAACCCTTACATATATATATCTCGCTTAGTTTTAGGTGATACGTACAACTGTTAAGTGAGTAACACTATTTTAATCTGCGGCAACATGTTGCAAGAGTATAAAAATGTATCGCAAGACGTCGTTATAGGTCAGACCCACATCACTTCGCAATACAATGACTCAGTCAATCGCTTCATTCTTCACTTCACACGCATTTGTGTGTGTATTTGTGCTCGTTTATGCGGATGCTTACCAAACTTTTATGCCTCACAGCTTATCTCCTTAAAAGCTTATCACTTTATATGAACTTGTGCGTATTAATTTTTGCAATGAATCAATATAAAAAGGCCTTCTTGCATACTCACTACACATTTAGTTATAATATAAATGTTTATGAAAGGGAATAAAAATAATAAATTTTTATGAACACATGCTTCATTATCTATTTTTGGATTTATGTTAATAAACCATAAGCAAATTGCAATGAAAATGTTGAGCTCATTGTGTTGAAACTTGAGATTATCAAGATGAAATTATGAAGGCTCAAGTTTATAAAATGAATGCACAATGATGAATATTTGGTATTTAATGATGATAATGACTAACTGTATTTTTACTGTTAAGAGAATAAATATGTGATTTCAGGGCCTAACTTTATTTCTTAATATATGAAATTCATTTTATTATTCTTATTATTACACATTCTAACCAGGATTGATAATTTTAGGACCATCATTTTGTACTACACTTAAGTTTGGCAGATTACTCTCAAGATTATGGTGAAGGCATGTAGGATTTATAAATAAAAATGTATACAGATTAATCTCATATATTTATGTAGTTATAGACAATGATTTCATTAGCAATATTTTTGTGCATATCAAAGAATGCAGCTTGGTTCAGCACCGTTCTTACCCTTGTGGTTGCTACTTTCAGGGATGATTTGAGATGACTTGGCCGATATCTTTCGTGAACCTCACATACTTACCCAAATTTTTATATTTCATTTGTTTTATCAAATTAAGTTAAAAGAAAAATTAAAAATGTGGCAATTCTTGGAAAAATATTTCCATTTATAATCCTCCTATGTTTGTAATTATTTTAAAGTTTGTAAAAAGGTTTTTTTAAGAAAAAAATTCAAAGCCTTTTACGAAATTGTTGCTAAAATTCGAAGTGATTTTGTTTTTTTTTAACAAAAAAATTAAATTGGTGGTTACTTTTAACTTTTTTTGGCTATTCTTCTCAGACTAGTTTCCTTCATTATACTCTGGCAACATGTTGCTATATTTCATCATTCATAATGATTTTTTTCATTGAGTTATACAATTCATAAGAAATAAAAAATGTTCCCAAAAATAATCAAACTTTAACCATTAATATCTTTTAAACGGTTGAGTTTACGAAAAAATCATAGGAGACCTTTTTTAGGGCACTCAATTTTCTACAAAATCTAAGGAACAAGATATTTTTTCAACTAGTTGGAAGCGAGATATACATTTTTCTATCTGATAACAAGAAAAAATAGAAAACTGTATGTAGGAGGACCTTCCCGTTACAATTAAAAACTCATATTTGGAGAGGCTTTCTTAGAGGTGTCTAGGAACTTATTTTTCTGAGTACCAATCGAAAAAAAAATTTAAATTTAAGTGATCAGAATGACGAGAAAAGTTGATATCCGGTTGACTGTTTGTCTGTCCGTCCGTCATGTAACTTGAGTAAAAATTGAGATACGAGTATCTCGATGAAACTTGGTATGTAGGTTCCTTAGTAGAAAATAAAATTTCGATAAAATAAGATTTCATAGACGGGCGTAATAGGACCACTTTGCGTGACACCCCCAATATTTGGTGAAATCCCATATCCCGAGACCTTACTAACCGATTTCGACAAAATGCAGTACAGTACAGTTCTTCTTACACTCTTATATTAGAAACAATTAATTTAACGGGATAAAACTTTGCACGAACAATGCCTTTTTTAGTATATGCCACCTTACGCCCAAAATTATTCAAATCCAAAACAGTTCAAGCCGCTAGGTACCGAATATGTGGACCCCTGTTGACTTTTGATCGAAAATATCGGCCAATGTGTAAGATATAGACTTAAAATTCAGAGAGCATACTTTCCTGATAACTCTGTGTATCAAAAATAGGTTAAATCGAGGAAATGTTTCCTTGAGCCGCCATATACCTAATGTAAAGATTTTCGAACTTCCAGGTGACCTTATGCTGGCCAATATTTGAGTTACCTCAATGAAATTTCTCTCGGTCAGTATATAAGTTATATAGAGTATATGTGTACATAAAATTGCTTAGACTTTTATCCTCTGGTTGACGTCTTACATCTTAAGGTATTTCCCTGGCTTTGATTCTTGCAAGTTACAATGGTTAAAAATGTTCGGTTGCACTCGAACTAAACCCTTCCTTACTTGTAATAATAATTTATATGAAAATATCAAACATATGTAAATACCAGTCTACAGACATATATAAATAGCAAACGCTAATATCAATGGTAGTTATACTAGTCGTACTCCTCGTTTCACTTGATTGCTACCAATAAATATGGACATCCTTTGTCGGTTTCTGAAGCACTTTATTTACCCGCCCTTGTAATATATGCCTTGCCCTTATTTTGTAAATGAAGACTCAGGTGTCCTTCGAGAATTCCACCGAATTAATTGGTTTTTATTAGAATATTTCTCATACCACAATACCTGTAGCAATGACAAACTTGATTTCGTCTACTAAAAATATTCATTTATATGATATTCTCCCATCTTCGCTAAGTGGAAAAACATTTCAGAAATTTTCCATCATATACAAATTAAACATATGTACATACATTGTACGTTTAAGTCATTATATTAACATACGAGTATGTCAAGGTACATAAGTGCTAAGTTCATCACCTGTCAATTGATCTTTATCAAGGAAGTCAACGTGTCAGCCAAGAAGCAAACACTCAACACATACATAAATGTATAGCTGTGTTGTACATATAAACAAAAATCAATAAAAGTCATCAACACAAACATACGAAAAGATGAAGGAATAAACACAAACTAAATATTAATGGATATGTGGGTATATGGGATAAAGCGCATATGTATGCAGTAGGGTGATCGATAAAAATCAGATTCTTGCACAGAAACTAACAGGTTTTTCCATATTTTTTCCGCTCTTTTAACATTTACCTTCAGTAAGGTTTACCATTTCATCATAGAAAGATATACGCGACAACTTTGAATTTTTTTTGCTGTTCATGGGATCAGAGTCCCATATTTTTGAACACTGATTCTTATGTAAAATTTGACGAGGAATCGAATGGAAAAGTCAATTTTGAAAAATATTTGGGGGAAAAGCACAAAAAACCGGGTTTTTGGAAAAAAACTGTTTTTTTTGGATTTTGAAATTTTTTTTGGATTTTGAAAGTATTTTTATCAGAAAGCTGAGATTTTTTTACATAAAATTGGATAACTTAAAAATTTTTTTCACTCGATTTTGACGTCGTTAAAAAATAAAACAAAAAGTCATTTTTTTGTTTGATCTCAATTTAAAGTGCGCGCCAAAAAACAACGGAGCAACTTTGACCACTAAAAAGTTAACAGATATTCTTCAATTGGTCTATATTATGATATTCTAAAGTTTGGTCAAAATCGGAGAACCACGGGTACAAAACCATGTCGCCAATTGATGGAATGGCCCATATATATTTTTTGGCTCATCCTTATATGCAATCAAAACGCACATTTTGAAATTGAAAATGCTCCGCTTTGTTACTGTGATAGTAGATTTAGTCAGCTTGAGCAAATAATCGAAATGCATTAAGCAAACACTAAATTTTGTGTGTCTTTAATTTACTCTGCATTTTTTGGGTTATAAAGCTTTAATAATTACCGTTGTTTGTCGGTCGAACTTTTATTTTCGTTGTAAAAATAATCACGAGATCAATGTTATTGCCTGGCACTTGCATTTTTGTATTTATTTATCATGATCCAGCAAATTCACTAACTCACACACGCACACATATACACAAATAATTGGTCTCCCACGCCTCTTGAGTGTGCAATTAAACCGCAAATGTTTACCGGTATACGACCAAGCCCAATTTTCTGCTCACCTATGCAGAAATGTTCGTGTATATATACATATATGTGCGTGTGTGTATACATGTGTATACGTCAGTGTAATAAAATTTGCGCCATAAAAACAACACCCAGTCGGTGGTGTGTTTAATTGATCTCCAGTTTTCTGTTTACAGATTTTTTTGTTTGCTTTATATCTACTTTATTTACACACGCACACATACTATATAAGTCCATGGAGATGGCGGGCAAAATTTATCTATTATTCCTTATCAATTTATTTATAAGGTGTTTCCGTACAAATATTTATCGTTTGTTTGATTTGTTTTACATTTTTATTATGTTGTTAATCGGCGCAAAGGTGGATTTCAGCTATGTGAGCATAAAGATACACATTTATTTATTTATTTTTGTATAATTTTTGTCTAAACACCTGTGGCTATAGTAAACTGAGTTAATTTTCGTTTGTAAAGGCTGATCAGTTTCGTGGTTCCCTAATTTTTTTAAAGAAAAAACACAGAAACTTCAAATTTAATGGGGAATGTCTATTATCATTCGAAAGAACATTCTTTGGCATTTATTTTTTGAAGATTATATCTTTTCATTCTATTTCATCCCTTGGGTCCAATTGTCGATGACTCGTTTGCGCATTTCCACTGGTAACGGGCGATTGACATGCTTGATGTTTTGCTCCAAGGCCTGAATCGGGAAGTGGGATTGTCCGCATAGACTTTAGACTTTGCATGTCTACATAGCGGTAAATTTAACGGTGTGCTAACACGTGATGTTGTTGTTGTTGTTGTTGTTCTAGCAGCAGAATTCTGCCGAGTTGACAGTCCTTGGCCGAATAAAAATCCGGGTCCGTTCCGGTTACGTAGACCCGACTGTTGTGGGAACGGGCTATCACATGGTCTTGGCGGCCAATCGACCGACGCAAAACGTGAAATCTGCTCACCGAAGTATGAAATAGTGAAAAAATGGTCAAGTCGGATAATTTGATGATCCAATTAAGCCCTATTGGGATGACTCAAGAGCTAAACATTGCACAAAAAGTCGCTTGGAACCTTTTTAATAAGGCTGAATGCAAAAAAAAAAAAAGCGGATGCCACATGAGTTAACGAAACAAGCTCACAGACAAGGTTCGCATCGGCGAATCGCTGCTGCAACGAAATCGATACTGTTACTCTTTACAACCAAGCTCTCAAATCGGAACTGTATTGTCAACAAATGGTTGGTCCTGATGGATGTATGGTTGATGGAGCGGCATGCTTTAGACTTCAAAGGAGACAAGCCGTACACATCGATAGTGACTCGCCAGAATTTCCGTACCTAGTACTAAGTTTTTACCACCTTTTCCTATCTATGATGAATGATTTTGCTGAAGAAAACTCGCCTCAAAGGGAGGTCGACTATTCCAGTTTTTGTCAATAGGGATGGTTTCTATAAGGGCGACTATGAAATTATCTTTAAAATGGCAACGCGTTTTCGAACAAACTATTTAACTTTAATCGAATCATTCCAACTTCTTATGGATTTATCGATTCACCACAAATTTAGTGAGACGGTTAATATCACTTCCAATCGCTAGGTTCACCAAAAGATATTTCAATCTCAGTGTGGCGAAAGCCAGACAGTAGTGGAGGAAATGACGAGATGACTCCACCTCGTCTTTCTCCAAACATTTGATAAAAAGTGCTCGACAGAATATTTAGCGACACCGCGTATAAACCTCAGTCAGTGTTTAGTCAATACATTTAGTAGTTCGGAGGAGCACTTACTATTTACTCTGGACCATAAAGATCTCGTCGTTGCACAAGTCCTGGTTGTTTTCGGCATCGGCAAACCGGCTCGCTTCCAATCAGATGCAATTGTGGAAAGGGTGCCCTTCCTAGCAAGCTCCAGCTCCATAGCAAACTTGCAGTTTCCAGCGAGTCCGCTGTGACCGGGCACCCATAGATATATAATTTGAAAGATACTTGACGCTGTTTCTAATGAGGTCATGCATCCCTTGACTAGTTTTGAGCGTGCAGCCAGCGAGCTCAATACCAGTTTAGCTTCTCAGCTATCGGAGTGAATGCACATCTCTCTAAAGGAAGCTGTACTTCGGAGCTGTTCTTCGCTTCCGCTTGTAAATGGACTCTAAAGGCAGCTGTGCTTTTCTTCTACATTAGCTATCTTATCTATCGCTACCTTCATGGCAGCCACTTCCTCTGGAAAGACACTACAGTTGTCTGCTAATCTGAAACTAGAGTTTATAGAGAGTCCCGACGGACTCACGTTTCCATTATGATTAAAACATGGTAATAGAGAAAAACAAAGGAGCCGAGGACACCTTACACTTAAACGAAGTTATCTTGAATGTCAGCCAACTTCACTTAATAACGGAAAGAAGATGTTTAGGTATAAACATAAAAAATTAAGAAGCCATTAACTTCCTTAATAATTTCCTTCGTATATTATTTTCCTTGCCATTTCAGAGCTACAAAGCATTTTTATTTTATTTACATATTTTTTTTTATTTTTTTTCTTTTCATATGATATACGTACATTAAACAGCCGTTACATATTACTGTCAACCTCATAAATCTTATTTTATGTAAATATATAAGTATTACTTCATTTCCTTTCCATTCCTTTAATTAAAACTTCACCAAATGGCTGTGACACTTGCCCCTTCCATTGCATTTGCGCCTTCAGCGTATCAAATTCACGCCCAGAGTCTACAAGCATGGCACTACAAGACAGTAGAAATGCATTAGATTTTAGTCACGATTGTTTCTGGTGCACTGAAAATGATATATTTGGGGGCAACGCATACCAAAGCGCAAGCATATGTGTTGTTAAACGTCAGTTCAAGTGACAACCTAAACAGGCTAGCAGCATTGCGGTACACAATAGCAGCTGGGCAACGGCTAAGCTTTGCAAAGCAACAAAAACCACGAAACGAAAGCTTAAAAGTAAAGGTGTTGCTCTGCACGTTCCGCTAACTGATACACGCACACGCACATACACACATATACACATACGCACACATGTGAAAGCCGTCACAAATGTGTCAGCACTTGAGCGACTTAATAATGCCCCACAAGTGAGTATTAGAGCGCCGAATGAATGAGCTAATAAATAATTGAATAAATGAGTAAAAGTGCTCATACGGTTTGTTAGCTGCTTAAGTATAGAGCCAGAGTGTTAGCACAGACGTCCAAAAGAAGCAAAGAAAAAAGCAATTCCCACACGTTCTCACAATAACTCTCAGCTTACATGAATCGTAACAAGTTGAACACTGCCACACATGCTTCAATGAATTTAAATGATGTAAGCATGCGTATATATACATACATACTATAAACATATGTGCAGCCATTGCCTCCGTGAAGTTTGAGTAAATGAGAAATGCGAAAAGTAGAAAATTGTCAGGTTTAGACACACAAATAATTCGTTAAGGCGTGAATCCACTTAAAGCTGTTTAAGTAACAAAAATATGCAATAGATAGTCACGTACGTATGTATATTAAGAAAGTTTTGTTAGTGTTTATATTTCATATATTTTTGCCTGAAATATTGCATTTTCATTTACTTAGTGTGTAAGTTAGGTATTTTTGCCATATTATTACTTAATTTACGTTTCTTTATACCAAAATGTATTTGCTTTTGTTTTTAGAATTCGATAGTTTTTGTTGTTAAAAATAATGTGTTGTATTTATTATAATTTTTTTTCTTTGACATTTAACTTCAACGAATTTTGACCTATTACTGGCAGAGTCAACCAATTTTAGTATTTCATCCGAAAAAAGCCGATTTGAGTGCGCCTGTAGGTGAGAGAATGAGTTTTTTTCAAGCCAATTAGCATAAGCATTTGATTAGGATAATCAAATTCAAAGATAAATAAGTTAATATGCAATCAATCACATTTACAAGTATTAGTAAAGATAATTAATTTATGATTTTTTTTAAAATGAGAAATAGTTTTACCCAAAAAAAATACTTTGAAATATATAAAATGCAAAAATAATTACTTTAAAAGATACATATAAATAGTTTCACAAAAAAATTCCATTTAAATATTACATATATAATTTTTTTCTACTTTATTTCGATTTGAGTGAACCTGGAAGTGAGAATTTTTTCAAGCTATGTAATTAGCCAGAAAATATTATTTGTTATTACCTATCACTAAAGATAAGTAATTTAAAACATATAAGAAATATATTACAAAATCATGCAGTCTTTTCAAGTTATAAAAATATACCTATAAAAAATATTCCTAATAAATATATCTACAACTGATTTATCATCACGTATACGTTTAAGCTCAAGTATTATTTATATAATAGCGATTAAGCAGACAATTTTACACTTAAATTCATCCAAGTGCTTTCAGTCAAAGCACTTTGTGTGTTATATACTATATATATTAATATACACTGTGGCAGCACGTGTTTAACACAGAGAGCGGTTATGAAGCATACCTTTAGGCATAAAAATTGTGTTGTTTGATTATCAAATAACAGATTATAGTTAAAGCTAACATTTAGGCAGGCTCGTGCCAAATTTACATGCATGCATGTGCGAATTAGTAGAGAAACTTGTTTACTTAGTTACACAAAGCCTAAAACTAAATCTCATCTATCAAAATTGGTAAACAAAACCGAAGCAATTTAATATTGACTACTTTTTTCAAGTAAACAAACATACATAAGAAATTTACTAGTATATAGTACATACATATATTGGTTGAAAATTCAAAATTGTTTATCACAGGTAGATTAAACTCAACTTGAGAAGACTGCAAAGAATCAAAAAATCAAGGAAACGATAGAGCATATCTTACGCTCTCCATCTGTATTGGCAAGACAACGTTTTAAGCATTTGGGGGGACCACGGGATGAGACACTGGAAGAGGTATAATGGATGAGCTCACAGAACCCATTGAAATTCACGTTCTCTGGCTATGGCATACTGAAGGATGATTACTTCCCAAGCACCATGTTACGGCACTACATCGGATATCGCTAACAATTAAAACTGTTTTATGTGTGACTCATTAGTCCACCAGTCTTACCTAACCTAAGCTATGAGCTAAAAATTCAAAAATCGTATTCTAATTGTTTTTCCCACAAAACCACATAGCCTAACCCAAATATTATATAAATATTTCTTATAAACAAAAAAAACTGAAAACGCCCTTAATCTGTTGTATCGATCATTACGGGCGCGTCACACACCTGTTGTGACACATATCCAGCGCCATTATAAACATACTGCCATATAGATAATTTATTGCAATTATTTAACAACTTTAATCTATGCCTGACATTGAAATCTATAATTCTCAGCATAAGGCAAAGCACCCAAGAATAGAGAAAAGTGATTCATTTCAATTTTTATTACAATTTCGTGATTTAGCAGTAATTATAGAAAATTAGCGAAATGCGTCTATTCAATTTGTCACAAGCTGCACCTATGAGCCCCCACTGCGACATAAACCCTTTATTATACCGATTTACTAAACACCTGACTAATACTTTGCATAATATGTCGTTTCCGTTTCGTTGACTGTGATAAGTCGCATTATACATAAGAACTCAGTACTTTAATATAATAAATTCAAATTAAATTATCAACTGCAGACACATGCAAGCACATATGTGAATATGGCATTATATTGTATTATTCTATAGTTTTTCACAATTTAAAGTTGCTCAATTATTCTGGGGACATATGTTGAGTTAAATGCATAATTGCTTGTCAAATCACTAAAGCTTCAAGAAATGAGAAAATGAAATTAAAAGCTAATAGTTCATATTACTTGAAAAAGAGAATTGACACAGCACAGCATAAAATTATAGTGCTCTTGATATTTTGGTTTGTCAGAAAATGTTTTTGGAATACGTTTAAAATTAATTATAGACATATAGTATGTACATATGCACAAACTGATATCAGATTATCGAATCTAAGTGATAAGAAACTGCTCAAGAGGAACTAAATTTTAGTTCAGCAAATTTTAAATGTGAAACATTACACTATATGACGTTCCAAGCTTCGGGAAATAGATATCTGAATGTATTTAAAATATTTTATATTCTTACTATCGAAAAAAATGTATTGAACATCTTAAAACAGTTCAAAAAATACCAACATGTTAGAAAATATATGTAGAAGATAAAGTAGATATAGAACATCTCTGTTCAGAATAATTTCGAAATTATTAAAAAATATATAAAATATCCGAAAACAGTTCGGAAAAATACCGAAATTATAAAGCATATAAAATACGTAGAATTTTTCAGTAAAAAAAAATTTCGAAATTATTACTAAGTGTTTGAAAACTATTTTTCCATTTTATATAATATAGTACATATTTCTATTTTAAATTTTTTTGCCGATAAAATTTTTGTCGATTTGGTAAAACCATAGAAAATACATGTATAAAATAATTTGTAAAACTATAATAAATATAAAAAAAATTAAAACAGCTGGCAACCTTGCCCAAAAAAATTCAATTGCTACTGTTATTAAGATTATTAACTTTAATAACGGTATTCAATTTTAATTTCAAATTTTTGAATAGTTTTCAAAAAGTGGCAACCCTTCAAAAAAAATTTTACGCTTTGATATCCATTTTCTCATATTTCGTTCATTTTGTTAGCCGTTTTTTTATGTTTTAATTAATAGTTTTAAAAATTAAATTAGCTGGCAACCTTCCCCATAAAAGTTTAAATTGCTACTTTAATTAAGTTTATTTACTTTAAGAATGGTTATTCATTTTCTTTTCAAATTGTGTTATTTTTTTATAAGTGAAAACAAACAAAAAATGCATATTTTACTAAAAAAAATTAAAACTGCTGGCAACCTTGCCCAAAAAAAGTTTGAATTGCAACTCTAATTAAGATTATTTACTTTAATACCGGTATTCCATTTTTTTATAAATTTTTGATTTGTTTTGAAAAAGTGGCAACTCTTAAAAAAAGTTAACTCTTTGGTATCCACATTCCTTAATTTTCCCAGCCCTTTGTTTTTTTTTTTGTTTTAATTAATAATTCTAAATAGTGAAAACAGCTGGCAATCTTACCCATACATGTTTCAGTTGCTACTCTATCTTTTGCACTTTAATAACGATAATTAATTTTCTTTATAAGTTTTATAGACTTTTTTAAGTGGCAACAATTAAAAAAGAACTAATATTCTAATATTTCTTCATTTTCCTCGACTTTTTTTTGTTTTTTAGTTAAAATTTTTTAAAAGGTGGCAACACTTATAAAAATATTACCGGCTGCACGCTTGTTTGAACCTTTTCTCTTTGGTGCCTTTTTCATTCGAGTGTTTCTATATTATGGATTTTTTGGGTAAATATTTGGAACAGGTGGCATCCCTCCAACTTTTTTTTTTTTTTTTTTTTTTTTTTTTTTTTTTTTGTTTTAATCAGTTCAGTGTCTACGCCAGTAAAGAAGAAGTGGAAGTTCAAACCGAAAAATATATGTCTAAGCTGCACAAAATACGATTAACTGAAACACTTCTTGGCTACTTACAAACCTTTGTTGGAGAATATAAAATATAGGATTAGTTACACATAACTGTACACATACGTAAATGGTTTTCTAATATAATTTTGGTTTAATATTGATACATAAGTAAAAAAAATACTTCCACAAACAATAAAATATATAGGCACATGCATATTTACAAGCAAGAAGCAAGTTTATTATCGCACTTCGAGAGCAGCACTAAGCCAACAACAGCAATAAAGCAAAACACATATAAAACATTAAAAAACAAAACAGAAATTTACAAACTTCAAATCATGCCACACACACACATGGCCCGCATCAATCGTAGCCACGATAAGTGCCATAACCACCACGTCCACCATAAGGGCGATCGTTATAGCCGCCATCATAGCGCGGCAAGCCATAGCGATCGGTATTGGCGTAATAACCGTAACCACGATTGCGCTGACCAGTGTATTGTGGATTGTAATAGCCATAGTACTCAGGCAGACCGCCATTACCTCCATAGCCGCCGTAACCGCCATTTCCACCTAGAATATTGGTGCCCGTGCTGGGGTAGTAACCGCCCGTGCCAGTGGTGCTGCCATAATTATAGCCGTAGCCTCCGGCGCTGGGATAATAGCCACCATTAGAGGCGTAGTTAGGGTAATTGCTGCCGCTCCAGCCGCCGTTGCTTGGATAATAATTGCTCGGGTAGTAGTTGCTGGGGTATGTGCTGCTGGTGGGGTAATAGTTGTTCCTGTAAGGATAATAGGTTGCCGGCCTATAGGCGCTGGGGTAGTAGTTGTTGCCGTAACCATAGCCATATCCATTACCGTAACCGTAGCCGGGACTCTGACCAAACAAGCTGCCCAAGTTGAACACTAATTGGTAGACAACAACAAACAAACAAAAGTGAAATTAGATATTGAGCTTACGTATTTCCGTAATGTCTGTGTCGAATTAATTAGGTTTCAACTTAAATGATGGCAGTGAATACAAATGTCTGTTAATTTGTCGAATTGATCTTTTTCGGTTTTTTTTTCGCGCAAAATACAGTTATTTTGTTTGTTTTTTTTTGTGGAAGTTCTATAACAATAAAATAAACAATCTATGGTTTTTAGTCAAAGTTGAACACAAATTCAGATTTACCTGAAAGAACCCACATATATAAATTTTATGGGTTAAAACGTCTTATATAAATATGTTGTCGAAAAAGTCTTTTCGTATTTTGTCAATAGTTGACTTTATATGTTAATTTTACTTCTTTATACCATCCCAGGAAAGTTTGTTATACAAAACAGATAGAAATTATTCAAAGGGTCGGAGACGAGTGGACGACGAACCACGACACTATCAACTGATGATCAACACGACACTAAAATAAAAGAATTGGTACTTGAGAATCGACGATTAAAGTCAGAGATCTTACTGGTAGCGTTGGAATATCGGAAGGATCAATGAAAACTAATTTGAAAGATAATTTGAGTCTAAGAATCAATCATCACAATTATGTTGTCAGTGTTATTCGAGTATCGAGATGTGGTGCACTCCAAATCCGTCGTTTGCGAGAAGCTGTTCGAGGTCGGAATTTTGGGCCGACAACTCTTGATTTTTTTCACCACGATAATGTACCGTCGCATACCACATTGATTTTTCATGAGGTTTTCGCCAATTTTCAAACAATATAGTGCGGCAACCACCATATTCGTCTGATTTAACTCCGCGTTTCTTCTAGCAATGCAGCAAAATTAAACGTTCTCCCCGCGGAAACCGTTTTGAGTCAATTGAAGACATTAAAACTGAGTCGCTACAACTGTTTCGAAGATCGGAAAAAACGTTGGTAAAAAGTGTATTGAAGGTATTACTTGTAGGTGGACGACACAGATTTTTAAAAATAAGTTAAGAATTTTAAAATTATGAACAAAATTTTACTATGCTCATACGAGTAGTAGTGTACTGAATATTGTAGGCTCAAAACGCACCTGTTCACCATGGGTATAGCCTCTTGTATAACCGGAAATTTAAGAACACCTGATTCTGGACTGCACAGCACTTTGCAGAGACAGTATTTTGGCTCATGTATCTATATATTTGAATAAGCACCAACAATAGAGTCAAGTAGGATCGTAGAATTTATCAGAGTGCTGAGCCATTGTTATTCCATGTGAAACAGTTCTTAGATCGCTCTTTAATTCATTTTGATTCTAAACTTACTTAAAATTATATGCACAACTTTCACAAACAGTTAATGCTTAATAAACATATGTATAACTCAAAGCTCGTTCAGCACAAGAAACTCACGGAGACAAAATACAATCAAGCCCATTCGAAACTTATATTGTTTTGCATTGTTATCAAAGTCAGAGACATAAGCTCGTTGGATGTTTGTAGCAAAGCAATTAAATTAAAGCTGCTAGTTCTATAAGTGGTGAACGACTTGATATTATCTGCGAAACAGCTCTCAGATACTGCGAAATGGTACTCAACACGACTCTGTTACTGCAGTTGACAATATACCGGTTAATTTACCAAAATAATTAACCACAATTTCCCAATTAATTTATTCCAGATGCTTAGCCAATTCTATTTCTTTCCAATTACGTTTTGATAATTAAATGACAATTAATCTTAAGTTTTGAGAAATATTAGATGAACGTAATGTATCAAAGGATACGAACTCCTCAGTCTTTAATATCAATGCTGTGTTATAATTTGGCAAAAGTTTGGTAAGCCAATGGAGTTTTTATCATATGGAACCGCGTGCATCGAATGCACAGAATTTTCTGGACTCTTTCGCCAATTCGTTGTTTTCTAATGAAATTCAATCGATGATATATTAAAAATAGTGAATTCGACGCTTGCTGAATAACTGGTCAGTTGTTGATTTTCCACCATGCGCCTAACCTTAGAAAAGACCTGTGAAGAATTTCGTCAACATTAAAGGTTCTTTAACAGCACGAAATGGCGCTGCCTTTATGTCGCTATGTTCGAATTTGTTATCCCGGCAAAAGTGCTACGGCTGCGTAAACTGACGTTGAGCAATACCAAAAGCTTCGTCAGGAGGTTTTAGACAAGGCGAGTATCGCGCGTCTTCTTCAATCTACTTATGGAGAAAATAATTCGAGTTGCAGAGCTAATCGAGAATATTGATATCATTGGCCTCGACCTCCGCGCTTTTAGTGCTGCTTTCTCCAGACTGGATAAGGTAGCAAATGGGTTTGGTGGTGAACAAGAGCAAAACGAAATAATTCCTGGCAGGAAACAAAGAGTCGTCGCACTCGCGACTTGACCACTACGACACTGTTTACACTCATAACTTCGAAGTCGTAGATAATTTCGACTTTCATGGAACCAGTACTAACACCAACAACCTTGCCAACAGGTGCTTCTTCGAACTGAGTAGGCAATGTAGACCAAGCTCAACAAGTCACTCATCATCCCAGTCCTGCTATATGGTGCGGAAGCATGGACGATGATAACATCTGTTGAATCGGCATTACCAGTTTTCGAGAGAAGGGTTCTGCGGTGGATTTATGATCCTTTATGCATTGACAACGCCAAATACCGTAGTCGATGGAACGATGGTGCGAAATATATGACGACATTGACTTAGTTCAGCGAATTAGGAGACAGCAGCTACGCTAGCTAGGCAATGTCGTCCGAATGGATGAAAATACTCCAGCTCTAAAAGTATTCGACGCAGTACCCACAGGGGAAAACAGAAGAAGACCTCCAATCCGTTGGAGAGATCAGGTGAAGAAGCACCTGGCTACACTTGGAATCTACAATTGGCGCCAACAACGAAAAGACGAAGCGACTGGCGCGCTGTTATTAACTCGGCTATAACCGCATAAGCTGTGTCTACGCCAGTAAAGAAGAAGAATAGCTTCGGCAAAACGCACCAACTTGACAATTATTTGCTTTATTCTTCCAAGAAATATTTGTATAACCGTTTTATTAGTAAAAGAGTTTCTCCGAAATGTGGAATTCCTTTCATTTAGAAATAAACGTTTTCCAAGTGTTTGCACATTTAACTCATTATATCCAAGTTTGCTGTTTTATATACAAATAAATACTCAACTTTACAGCTTAACAACTGAATGGAAGATAAACAACTTAAAGAGCGATCCTTGCCCTCAAATATTTGCTGACTTCGTAAAATTGTACAAATACTCTAACAAATGAAATTATTTTACAATTGTGTCTGCAAATAATACTTACACAGTGATATAGGTGTATGTATAAACTTAAGTATATGCATTAGGACACTTCTACTTACATTTCGCTGAAGTGCCCGAAGTGGTTAGATCTTGTTGAACTGCTGCATTCGTGCTTTCGGCATTTGTGCTTTCCTCTGCCGAAATTCCCGCCAGGACACCCACGCACAGCTACAAAATGGTATAAAAACAACAACGTAGAACATTTGAGTATTGAATGACTACTCGGCGAAAATACTTGAAAACCAATCGATGTACTAAGAATAATATTACAAAGAGGTAAAAAAACTGACCAACGCAACTGCCAACTTAACGCTCGAACACATTTTCGCCAAAAACTTAAGTAAGTACTTTAAACTGCTGTTTGCCGCTTTTAGCTGTTTTACAAACTTTTTCGCCAACCAAAAACAAATGCGCGCACACACACCCGCACAAGCGTTGCGTTCAACAAACCGTTGTTGAATGAATACACCAAAAACACTTTCGTTTTCAACAGTTGAATTGGAATTACAACAGCAAAAAGCACTTAGAACAACAACGTTCTTTACGACACGCGTTGAACAATGGAAATATTCTCAGGTCTCTGCTGTTAATACAGACAATTCAAGTTCACAGTTTACAACGTCTACTATATATGCACGGGCGAGTCTCGATGAGCTAAGCGTACCGCGAGCTTTGAAGTTGAAGTGTTTTTGATTGTTTTTCCCAGCGTTCAGGTCAATTTATATTTTTTCATTTTCCACCTCAGCTACTCTGACTTAGCTAAAAAACACTTATACACATGCACAACCTGCGAGTAACTCTCAAATGACAACGTCGGCGGCCACCACCCTCAAAGGCGCTACCTTTTCGGTAAAGAGTAACATTTGCTTATACTTGTATGTCCGTCCACAAGCGTTGCGAACTCATCAAACTGAGCGCCCAGATGTTTAGCTAGTAAATAAGCGCGTCTCCAATTGCTGTTGAAATTAGCCAATTATTCAGTCAACATACATACACATTTGCTGAGTCAAAACCGCAAATTAGTTTTGTCAAAACTTCTGCTCTTTGTAAACAAAACTTCCCTTTCAGCGTAAAACTTATTAAACGCTTAAGTATAAGCATGCAAATTTACTTAAAGAAAATAATAACACTTAACATCTTAAGATTTTAGCCAGCCAAAGATAGTGAAGTGTTGGATTAGGTGTGTGACCAGAGTGCTGAATTTGGTTCATGAAGTTTAGGATATCTATTGCTCATTATTTGTCTCAGGCGACATTTGCATTTTAATAATTAAATCCAGAAAAAATATAAGTATAATACCCTTCATGGGTGCATCTCGTCAACTAAAAAATAATTTCATACAAGGACATGTATTCGTTCAATTGGTATGGCAGCGTAATGTTCTACTGGTTTTGACAAATGAGTAGTTTCTTGGGGAGAAAACGAAGTGTGAATATCAGATCGATATATTAAACGAAGCTAAGAGATATATATATATGGTATATACTTGTATACGAGAACAAAGGTAAACACAAGCAGACACTGCGAAATCTGTCTGCTGATCGAATATATAATATGATTTATAAGGTCTCGAACGTTTACATCTGGCTGTTAAAAACTTCTTGGCGAACTTAGTTTACCCTGCTCAACCCAAAGCTTCGCCATGCTTTCCATGTGCCATGTACAATGTACTTTAGCATATCATAAATTAGTAAGACTATTGTTAGAGATGCCAAAGAAGAAAAATTACAGTCTCAAGTTATAGGGCTGGAGCAGATAGTTATTAAAACCAAGAAAAGAGTCAGCAGCTTTCTGAAGCTTTGGCTGTCAAAATCAACATGAAGTTCAAGCGAAATATTAAGCCCGTTTTAGAACTTAGGTGATGGGATCTGCCTTGGAATAATTATGGGCATATTGGCATACATTCTATCCTTTAGTAATATAGGATAACGAAAATGAGTGCTGAAAATTTTAAGCGACTTCTTTCTCGAAAGAGATGATTCTGATTTATTGTCTGTTCTATTAAACAAAAATTACAGATCCTGTTCTTAAGCAAACAATTTCTTAAGCGCTATTCTGTCGCCAGAATTATGATTTTTATTCAAAGCATCACCAAATCTATCACCTCAGTGGAACTTCAAAAATAATTCTTCGCTTTACGAGGAGTTAGTCAAGGCTTTTCCGAAAAATTTTGGAGGCTTAAACTACAAATCTTAAAGTATTAGTGGAAAATTTTCGCATTAGAGAGGTCAAATAGTTTTGTAATAAAAAAAATTGTCTTCGCAAATCTACATAGAAACAGAAACCGCTAAATTTACGTATATATTTAGGGTGGTTCACAATGTTATGTCTTCTCAATCGTTAATTTATTATCAATTTCAAATTCCCTTCGTCCTGTAGCCGATCTTCCGGAACATCTCCGCAAAGAGGTGTCTGGCGGTGTGGAAAATTTTTCTGCTTAAAATTTTCTCAAAAACCAAAAGCTCACAAAATTTTAAACGGAGTAATGGTAGTCTCCTAAAAATCGTATATCTTCGATCATTACTTAAAAATATATAGCTAAGAAGCTTCTTGGCATTTATTTTTTGAAGATTACCATTTTCAAATGTTGGCCGTGGTCTCAGAATGAATCAAATTTTCGATAACTCGTTCGCGGATTTGAGGTTGATGTTTTTTTCCAAGGTCTGAATCGAAGCAGATTGTCCACATATACTTTAGACTTTACACATCCCCACAGGAAAAAGTCTAATAGTGTGATATCACACGATCTTGGTGGTCAATTGACCGGCCCAAAACGTGAAATTATCTGCGCACGGTGTTATCTCAATAAATCCATTGGTTGATGCGATGTGTGGAAGGGGCGCCGTCTTGTTGAAACCAAATGTCACCGAGATCATGAGCTTCAATTTCAGCCAGCAAATGGTCGGTTATCATGGTGCGATAACGTTCGCCACTAATAGTTACGTTCTCACCGGCATCATTTTTGAAGAAATATACACCGATGATTCCATCGGCCAACGAACCGCACCAAACCATTGTTTATTTCTGGATGAAACTGCAGTTCATGAATTTCCTCATGTGTTCTTTATCCCAACTGTGGTAATTTTTTTCGTTTGCATACCGATTGAGCCAGAAATGGGTCTCATCGCTGAACAAAATTTGGCACGAAAACCAAAAATCGGATCTGCTTGGAACTTTACAAGAGCCCAGCGAAGTCGCTTGGGAAGGTCGAGTGGCTTCAGTTGAGGCATAAGCTGTATTTCGTACGCTTTTAACGATTTGTTAACGTTGTTCAGGCCTAAGTCTTTCCATGATGAAATACCAAACAAAATTGAACAAAAATATCATAAGAGCGTGACACGACTCACGCGTAATCTGTAAAAAAAAGCTATTGAAAAAAACACCCCTACTTGGATCACCCGTTATAAGGCAGGGTGATAGTACCATGTCGATTTTTTCTAATAGCAGTGAATCTCTCATTGTCGACATAATATTGTATATGATTTGTGATTTATTTTTAAAATATACTGCATGGACCACCCTTTATATTAAAGTTTAACCGAGTTTAAAATTGTATATAAGCAAACGTTATTATAAATTGTCAACAACTAAGTTAAATACTACAAAAAGCAATACCGCGAGGTGTCAGTGTGGCAAAATTAAATAAAATATTTTTTTGAAAAATGCCGCTAAGCGCGTTTCAACACTTGGTCGCCGACGAAACTTTAAAACCCTCATCCACTTGTTGCTGTACATCGAATTGTCCGTATGTACCTGCATATATCAATACTAATATATGAGTTTCCACGAATATTTACCGAAAAAACACACATACATATTTACTTTTTCTGTCTATTTGCCCCCAAACATTGCCGGCGTTTCCATTTGTCTGTATTCTTATTTATGCAGCAAATATTTACGGGCTTACTTTTGTTTTATCGATCGATTTCTTTGTTATTTTGAGCGCTGAAATTTCATCTACATATATTACATTTTTGTGCTGTTGTTGTTGTTATTTCTTTATGTAATTTGTTGGTTTACCTTGCTAGTTGATTGCTATTTACAGGCCCTTGAAAAGCGTAGAATTCATTCATAAAAAATCGAATTTACGGCTCAACTTCCCAGCCAATTTGCCAATATACACGCTCCAGTACAAATCACACATACATACATATGTACAGACATTAATATTTAGGTATATTGCTATATTGGCAGGGTGCGGCAATGTGCAATGAGTTGAGGTGTGAAATGTGGTTTTGCGACTAAAATAATTAAATTATTTTTCGGCTTTTGCAATTTCCTTTGACACCTCAAAAATGCGTGTGCATTTTTTAGTCTGGTGAAGCGATGCAATTCAACGCGGGTAATTGTTAAATATTTAGAAATATTTGTACATTGATGGCCTATTTTCTGAAAGCGAGTTCCAAAAAAATGCAATTCAGCTAACATTTTTATGAAGCTATTTGAAATATAATTGAGAATCTCTAAAGTTGTTGACTGCTGTTATGTATGGAACTCGACTTCTTTTGCTTGGCAACCACTGGCACGCTTCCAGAAGTCCAGACGTTGAAGCCAATTTTCAACAGTTTCCAAGCATAAATCGACCGATAATACTGCAATTACACTTTCGATATGCGTACGAAGTTCATCCGTCCTCGCTAATTCGTTGGCATATACCAAAGACTTGGCGTAGCCCCACAGGAAACAATGTAACGGTGACAAACCGCAGAACCGAGGCAGCCAATTGACTGGGCCATTTCGTGAGGTAACACATTCAACAAACTTGGTTTTCAATAAATCGATTACGACATTTGCTGTGTGGCTTGTGGCGCCGTCTTGTTGGAACCACATATTGTCCACGTTCATATCATCCAATTCGAGCCAAAAATATTCGATTATTATTGAGCGGTAGCGATTCCCATTCCCAGTAACAAGCGGGTCTAGATCATAACGGAGGAAGTACGGCCCACTGACGCCGCCAACCCATAAAACGCACCAAACCTTACCTTTTTCGGAATGCAATGGTGACTCATGGAGTACGTCTGGATTGCTGCCTGACCAATGTCGCATATTTTGCTTATTGACGAATCCATTCAGCCAGAAGTGACTCGTCATTCCTGAAGACTGACTTTGCTCAGTTGAAAATCCGAACCACTTTCAAATTGTTGCTCAACCCAATTCACGAACATACAACGATTCTGGGGGTCAAGCGGCTTCAGTTACGGCGTCAATTTGGTCTTGTCTTGTAAGTATGTAAGCCAAGATCTTTTCGCAAAATCGCCACAACGACGTCAAAGTGATGAACAATACTTAAGAAAGGTGTGAGAGACTGATTTGTGTCTTCCACAATTGATGCGTTAGTGGCAGCAAAATTCTCGACACTACGAGCACTTCATTGTCTCACTGGCATGAGAACATTTTGGTTCAAATTTTTCAACTAGACGTTCAATTGTTGATCTAACAGTACGATTATGACGACCATAAATTGGACGTAGCTTTCATGAAGTTGACTCCGAATTTCGGTTTTAATAACTTCGACTCGTTGTTGGATCGTATATCTTTCCATGATGAAATGGCAAACTTTACTGAATAGAAATGACAAATGAACAGGAAGAAATATGGCGTGGTTTGCTGTCCCTATTGAGCTCCTTTTGTAGCGTTTCTATTAAAACCCCATTTTTAACTGCAAATTGAAATCGGCTCTGTGATTTTCGACAGTTTTTTCAAGGTAGAGGAATTAATTCGTGAAATCTAGGTCCGAACTTAAAGCCAGGTGGGATCGTTTATTTTTATCCACAAGCTTAAACGTTATAATGAGAGCTCAATGCAGAAGTTTAACTTCCATTTCACTTGAACGAGGGTATAATTTTAGAATTTATGAACTAAATTATCTTAATATCTCACTTTTCATTTCAGTGAAAAATATTTGTTTTTTTTTTAAATTATTCAATTTGTTCATTACAAAACTTTTCAAATAAATACTCTAACCGCTAAAAAAATTTCACCGCAAACTAAACAAAAAATCAATATATGATATATTTTATTTTATCACACATAATAAACTACATTAGGGCAGTTAAAAAAATTAAAAAAAAAAATTCTTTTGGTGTTCTGAAAAATAGGTTTTTAGACACTCGAGAGCCAAGTAGAGCAGTAAGTTTCCTTACAAAACTTATGAGTTTTTTGTTTTTACCCACCTAATGTGCATATAATAATGTATATTAAAAAAATTACATTTATAACAATATGTAACATTACTAATAGAAAAACTGTTATTCAATACAGTGGACTACATATATTGAATTAATTAAGGGTAAACTAACTGAAGTGTTAGATAAAGGTCCATTTAGCCAGCTAGAGTTCTTTGACCAGTGAATAGGTTTCACACATTAGCATATAGTTGCATATTAAGTAATTTTCATAAGGTACAAACTGCAATCAGAGTTTATAAATAAATATATATACATACATACATATATATACATATATATTATATAGCACTTTTTATACTGATTACGTATATAGCTTAATGTCACATTGTTTGTTTATTCGATATTGTTGCTTTTTTGAAACTTTGGAAAGAGAACTCTGAGTGTGAAAATAGGTGAGAGCATATATACAACACTTACCAATTAGAGGTATACTACTAAGCTACTAATAACACACGAACATCCTCTAAATCTTCAGCTAACCGCTAAAATTTTATAAGGTAACAGCTATTTGACCGACTTCATAGCGCATAGGATTAGTAGCTGAGACAACTGAAAATACTGGAGAACGTCATATTTGGTTTAATGAGGTATGGCACCGAAAATATATTGACGAATACACATAATTACTGTGTTTTAAACCACTGAAACAAAACCTTGCCGACAAGCCCACCAAGGATGTGTTGCAATTAAATAAATTTTATATGTTAACCGCCGTGCCAGAAATTGTTAATTTTAAAAGTAAAAGAAAGAGCAATATTTGAACCAATGTAATATTGACATTGTTATTGTACAATAACATTATGCTTTTACCAACTCTACCTATCGACCTACTCAGAAAATACTGGATAAATAAAAATGCAGCCAACCAAATAAAGGCTCTAATAAAGATTCCACTGTTACTATACATTTTATAATTTTGCTTTTCTTTCGCATAGAAAAAAAAACGCAATGTTAATACAACTGCAGACTAATCAGCTTAAAAGCTTTGCTAAAACAGTGCAAGTTTGTGAATGGATATGTACATATGTATGACTGATATACGTTGAAAAGCTTGCTAATCTTCATTAAATTGTAGCATAGTTTTAGGCATCTAAATTTAATTCGGAACCTGCACAAAATGAGCAGTGATACTACAATAAGGCAGTAAGAGTCAAAGTAACGGATGAAAACATCAAAGAAAACCACAAAATGGTTTTGGATGACCGTAAAATTAAGTTGATCCAAATAGCTCACATTCTAAAAATACAAAAGGAATATGCTTGACGGCATTTTAGTGATCAACCACCCAGAAAACAGCATCGAATTGATGACATTTCCAGCTATTCAATAGTAATAAATTAAGTTATGCGTCAATGCATCTCTGAGTTCATTCTAGTGAACTACGCCCGATGAACAAAATTCAAAACTTGTAATGACGAAAAACTCGAAGAGATTTTTTCTATTTCATCAAGCCAAAGTCAAGTGTCAAAAATTAATGAAAACGATGAGAAAATTACAGGAATTAGGACTCCAGAGTCACAGAATAGTCCGGAACTGGCACCCAGTGACTTTTCTTCTAATTTGAGACCGTCATAAAATATTCGTTTAAAATAAAATTTGTAATGATGGATCGGCAATCACCGAAGCAGATCTATATTTTGGAGCCCTGAACCTGAAACCCGATTATTCGAATAGCCGGACTACAAAGGCATGGTATCATATGAAAATGTTAATCCATTAATATTCGAAATAATACGCTTATTCGAGTAATAACTCTTCTAGTAGTAGTCATCAATGAACTTGAAAAATATTGTCTGAATTTCAACTATCCTTTAGGACATGATATTACGAGATCTTAAATATGTGACCTATGCGTGTAGACCTAGGCAACTATGTATAATACTTTGCGGAACCAAGTGCTGTTGATTTCATGGCAAGCCTATGCCCATAATTACCTTAAGAGTTCCACTTAACGCCATTTTGTGCATATGTCAATAATCAATTCACACCTCTACAATATCAACCTCTATTGGTGTCAGCAAATGGACGTGCAAACAGTAGAAACCAATCAACAGACTTGAAAATATATTGTCCGATATTCAACTATTTTAGAACATGAGGTGGCATAGGATGTGGGTTGCCTTTTATATTTCGGAATTTGGCAACCCTAGTGTTGTAGTCTGGCAACTCACAACTTTTTTATAAAATTTGATAACTTTTCAGTCATACATACTCAGAACGTTTTGACATACCACCGCTAGTTTTGTTGCTTACAGTAACTTGAAATGTGTATCTCAGATAGAATTAAGCCGCGAAAATTTTCATTATTTCCTAGAACGTTCGACGTGGATTAACTCAGCAACAGTGCATCGATGCACTTAATTTAGTTTTTGACAATAAAGCTTCATCAAGGGGCAGTGTTTATCGACGGTGCGGTGAATTCAATCGAGGTCGTAGATCACTCAAAGACGGATTTAGTGAAGGTCACTCCAAAATCAGTTGTTGATAACCTCGATTAACCATTGAGCTGTGATAGTTGGCATGTCGAAAGGCTCTGCCAATACCATTACGAAGGATCGTTATGTGACCTCATGCGCGTCAGACTCGGCTGGTACCGGCAACATTGAATTTTGGACAAAAGGTGTCGTGTTGAAGTGTACTGAAACGATGCATTTCCGTCCTGCTATAGGTGTCATGGAATGCATTATAACTGGCGATGAGACTTGAATCTATGCTGATGAGTCAACGTTACAACCGATTAATCGAGCGAAGGTATCTGTGCCGAAGAATAACCGAGACCTTTGAACAATCGCGCCAACAGTCGATCATACAGTCAAGGTCGATGTACGACTGTTTTCGTCGATTATCTTGATGCCGTAATGGAAGACAATCCCTTCAGCTCTGAAAGTATTCGACGCAGTATATGCCGAAGGAAGACCTTCACTCCGTCGAAAGGACCAGGTGGAGAAGGACCTGGCTGCACTTGACATCCCAACTGCGTCAAACGTGAATGAAAATAGTGGCGCGCTTGACTATAACCACGTAAGCGGTGTCTTTGTCAATGAAGATGAAGAAGAAATAACTCCATATCTATCTCGATTAGTTTGAGGTACTACAGACAACCGTTAGGTGAACAAGGTTATTGTACTCTGTAGCAAGATGTTGCGAGAGTATACAAATCGGAAGGTCGGAATAATCGACGGCAACTATACTATTTATAATAAAATTTTGTTAAACCAAGTCAATTTCAACTCTTAACCAACTTCGCAGAATGAAATATAGCACATCCAATACTCCATAATTTTACTTTATGATTCGCAGCTACGATGTCCTTTCATAGAGGTGGGAAGTGTTAATGAAGTCAGTGGTACCGGCAACCCGATAAGTTTCAATCAAACTGACATATGTATGACAGCAAAAATCAACGAAGATCAGCTTTATACTGCATTTGAGGTCAAAACCATTGAAAGCTGCACTCTCCATTCTCTGAAAGAAGAGGCTGTATGCGTACAACAGATGCCACTCAAGGTGCAGTTGACATTTGGGTAAGCAAATCTTAAACACAAATGTAGGACTTTTTTCACAGTATTTTTTATTTTAGATATTTTAGTAATCTCTTATTAATTTAAACTCTTTTCGGAACACTCTTGCATCTAAGGAAATACCCTTGGAAAGGCCGCAAAAAGATTTTGAAGAGATCCACCGCGATTAAACCAGAAATCCACAGCGAAATTGGAGCTCCGAAAGCCAACATTACCCATCGATGATCAAATTGTTCATAAAGCCTTGTCAAATAACTATATAAATTTGAAGCAAGTATGCTTCGTCCTGTACCTATTTCCATTTGAAATAAATAAGAGCAATTGTTTTTGTTTTTATGTTTTTTTAAATACATTTTGTTTTATTAAATCGAAGAAAAAACACATTTTCTCAAATCTAACCAAACATTTTTACATTTTTTCATGTATTATTAAAGTAAACATTAAATAAAAACTAATAACTAAAATAAAAAATTATAAAAAAGTGAACGAAATAAAATTAAGGAAACAAAAACGTCAAATAGTATATATATATATATATATATATATATATATAGCCAAAGCATAATAAACAACATTTCACATTGTAATAATTAACTTCGCATCATCATCATCATTAGGATTCTTTTCTCTTTACAATCAGCGCGTCAAATGCACTTTTTGCTGCTTCTAAACAATACCGTTAGTCGGCGAATGCTTACAAACGAAAATACATTTGAATATTACTTTGATAAAGCGACGAGCGCTTTCAATGCTTAAGCATACGTTTGTATGTATGCATGTGTGAGTGTGGTGAGCTTTGAAAGAAACTAAAAATGCCGATTAGTTAATAAGGGCATATTAACAAACTAGAGGAACGGCGCCTCATGCATTTTACCATAACTTTCCGCTTATTTCAGCGCACTCACACATACATACATATATACATTAGAGTTGGTGAGCGATACATACATAAAAAGCGTTAATTTCGCAAACAAAAGAACAAATTTAACAAATATTTTTTAGCTTTCTCATAAATGAGTGCATACATAACATATTCATAAGGAGAGAAAGAGAGCGAGAGAGAGAGAAAGACTGAAGGAGAAGTTCGCGCATTCTCATTTACATCGATTTTATACATAAATTATATATCTAAGAGTATTTTTTGTCTTTTCTTTTCTTCTTCTTCTTCTACTTCTGTTTCTTATTCTTCATTACAATCTCTTTCTCTACATTACTGCCTTGACTTTTACATCTTTTAGTGCTTACAATGTATTTGCTTATTTATTTTATTTTTGTTGTTGTGTCTATAAATAAACATTGTAAGGACATGAACACAAAATCGGGAACTGGACGTATGGAGCCGGTACGGAATCAGGATCGGGATGCCAGGATATGCTTGCTACGCTTGGTAATGAGGATCAGGATTCCAGAATGGTTGTAGTAACCGTTACTGTTGGACGGGAGAGGTGTTATAAGGACGGGAGCGGGCACGTAGCATGTTGCTTTGGACGGGGGAACGCATAAGGAAATGGACCAACTGCCAGGCACGTCATATGCAGGAACGGTACCGGTTTTACTTGCAGAGGCCAGCAGTATGTCCGCTTAAGGGACACCAGCTGATTTAACTGAGCAAGCAACAAGTGTTTGTTGGGATGTGCGGAGAGGATGTAGGATAACGGGACGTTGGTGGCTGTCGATTGCTGTGGTTGACGTTCTCTTTTGCTAACGGACGGCGTTATTTCATATGGTATCCGTAGATAATTTATTTTGTCATTCCTAAATTGGAGAGGATTTCTTGCAGGATGTTTGTGAGTATGTAGATGACAAATTGTAGTATAACGTCATTAACGTCGTTCGTCATAACGTCTATTTAGTCTTTCTTTTCTTCGACCACAACAGTTGCGGACGGTTCTGCGCTCTTTTCGCTTTCTGGCGCAACTTTAACATCTTCGTTTATCGTTACTGTCGTCGTTGCAGTCGCTTCGCCAACCAACGCTACCGGTTCGGCTGTCTCCACCACAGCTGGTGTCAATGGCTTTGCTGTTTCTACATTTTCCGTGCTTGCTGGCGTCGTGTCTAGTACCTTATTTTCCATCACTTTGGTCTCCGCTTGTTCGTCCGTCACTAAAGCTTCAACAGCTTTCACTTCAGCGGTCTCTTTCTCATTGTCTACGGCTATGGTTGCGTTCAGTCCGTCACTGGCGTTCGTGTCACGTTTCTTGTGCAGTCTGTCTGGTATGTTTTGTGTGCAAGAACAAGGGCACATGCATTGATCTTTACGTGCACCGCCTGTAATCTGACTAAAGCTAAATGGAATCGGTGCCGGTTGCACGCCCAATGGGAAGCTGTCGACATTCTGTTGGTATCTGTCGGCCGTATGTAACGCATTATCGTCGCATTGTTCGTAAGCTGATTGTGGTAAAATGATTACCGGCATAAATGCTACAATGGCACCTTTAGGTATCTTGTCCGGTGCATAGGAGGCGGCATAACCTGGCGCTTGTGGAAACACCGGCAATTGTTGTAACAATGACATAGAGTTCGTGATACCGCCAAAGAACGCTTGGCCGCCCGATGCGGTTGTTGTTTGTGTTGTGAATTGTTGTTGATTATACAATTTACTATCCGACGTTGGTTTGCCGAAGGACGAGGTTGTAGATTGTTGTGTGCCTATTGTAGTAGTTTGTTGATTACGATCCGCATTGCAAGAGCACACACGTTCGTTATTTATTTCCGTCGGTGGATAGGAGGGACGTGGCGTTTGGTAATTAGTAATGGTGTTGGTAACTACATTCTTCTCTGTTTGCCGGTTTTGTTCGAAACGTTGACCACTTGTGGGCTGACTGGGCTTGTAGCCTTCATTTCTGTTGGTATTTGTCGTGGTGGTCACTTTCTCAACGACCCGCTGTCCTGTTGGATAGCTGGGTACGTTTTGGTTCGTCGTTGTCGTGGTGGTAACTTTCTCGACTACTTTTTGTCCAACCGGATAACCGGGTATTTGCCCATAGATATTAGTTTCCTTTTGTGTAGTTACCTTCTGTCCATTATAGATACCGGGTGTTTGTTCGTATGTTGTTGTGGTTACCTTTTGACCTACGCCTCCTTGAGTGATTTTCTGTCCGGTTTGTCTGTCAGTATTTGTGTTTGTTGTTGTTGTCGTAATTGTCTTGTACGGTTTTTCCTTCTCAATAGATGTATCCTGTCGATTGAAGGTATTCGTAATTGGGCCACGATTGGGTGGCAAGTATTTATTAGTTTGTTGATAGGAGGTCGGCGGATTAACCGGTACATTCGGGTAATTCGTATTCGTGTTCGTATTTATGTTGGTCGTGGTTGTGGTGGTGATGGTTTTGGGAGGAGAGGGAGGAGAAGAAGGAGGAATATTGGTTAGAGGTGTTGTTTTAATATTATTATTAAATTGAGTGTTAGTATTGGTATTGGTGTTGGTTGTGGTTGTGGTGGTGGTGGTGACCTTCTTTTGTGCATAATCATTATTACTACCATAATTTGGCACGAAAGATGTTTGTGTATTTGTGGTGGTATGTGTGCTTGTCGTGGGTGTTTCACCCTCCACAACTAATGATGATGACTTAATGGGTTGCGTTATTTTACCAGTTTTTGAGACGGGTGGCAAATAGCCGGGTGTGTTCTTATTTGACTCTCTTGGATCACTTGGTTTGTATGGTGGTTGTGGTCCGGGTGGGCCTGGACGATCTGGTCCTGGTGGTCCTGGTGGGCCGGGACGTGTTGGTCCGGGTGGGCCTGGTGGTCCGGGACGGGTTGGGCCTGGTGGTCCAGGTGGTCCGCCTGGGCCGGGACGTGTTGGGCCGGGTGGGCCAGGTGGTCCTGGTGGGCCGGGACGTGTTGGTCCAGGTGGGCCAGGTGGTCCGGGTGGGCCATTTGGTCCCTTAGGTCCGGGTCCAGTTGGGCCGAATGGTCCTGGTGGTCCGGGTGGACCAGGTGGACCGGGTGGACCCTTTGGGCCGCCAGGTCCCTTTGGACCGCCGGGTCCCTTTGGTCCACCTGGGCCGCCTGGTCCTACGCCGCCGCCGCTGCCTCTACCGCCTGCGCCGCCTTCACCGCCAAAACCGCCCTGTGGTCCTTCTACGTGCACATATGGTACGGCTGGTGGACCAGTTGGACCTTCAACATGAACATATTTGCCCGAATTGTCCGGGACATATTGACCTTGTTTAATACCTGTAAGTAAGTTGAGGAAATGAGAGGTGGTTTAGTTGAATGTTCGATTGCAGGGAAGAGAGCATTAAGCAAACTCACCTTTATAACGACCATCAAAACCTTCATAATTACCATTTCCTAGAGAGAGGGAGAGAGTGTTTGTTGGAGAGAAAAAATAATATATTAGTAATGCGTAAAAATTGTCAAAATCGTTTGTAATCATTATACAGTTAACTACGCTAAATACTTTTCTAAACTGCAGGTACAGTGTGTACAATAAGTCTACGCACAACTAAAGCTACAAGTGTTACTATTTTGGGAGAAAATCAAATCAAAATTAAATTTTGACAGGTTCATAACTACAGTTACTATGAAATACCTAAAACAACTACAATTACGGCATAATTAAAATGTACTCGATTATAATTTAATTTAATCATACTACTTACTTAGTGTTAACAACTACAAGCTGTAAGCGCCAGCTACCGGTAAAGCTCAAAAACATTCAGATACAATGTTACACATATATATGGTATGTATGTATGTACTTTATATATATTTATATATATATGGCGATTTTAGTCACAATGTATGTATGTGTATAGGTATGAGAGGCAGTGTGGTTAGTGAACACAACAACTGTACGTGTACACAAATAACGGTAAACTCGCAAAACGCGTCAAGTCGAGTTTCGAACAAATAATAACAATAATAATACAACAAACATACACAATGCTACAGTAAGCCCGTAAACCGTTATGACGCAGCAGCTAACAGCATTGCTAACGGGGTACGTGATGGGATAATAATAATGAGAGTTTGTGGATTTATGGATCAGTAGGTGGGAATATGTGTGTGTGTGTGTGGTGTTTGAGGCTAAGTAGGATTAGGCAATAGGATTAAATTTCGTGGGCGCAAAGGTATGAAGGATGTGGAGGCGCTGAGAGCAAGCAATTGTTGCAGGCGCCGGTAAGAGTTGTACTGGTGCAGACGCGTGCATATGAGTGTGCATGTATGTATGAGCGATGACGCTGGATTGCATGCCTTTGTATGTGTATGTGTGTGTGGCTTGCACATGCTTTAAAACTATTTTTGAAATGTGTTTATGGTTTTTCAAAGGCATTTTTGGTGCTGTTTTGGTGCTGGAAATGTGCGAGTATGTATGGCAGATGTGTGGACCGAAATCAGTAAGTCTTTTTTAAAGTTGTATTTTGTTTCATTTTTTTTTTTTTTAATTTTCGTTTTTTTTAGCTTTTGGCTTGCAACAAGCCTTTTGGTGTGACGATTTGATATGCACTTTTATGTTGTCGCATATCTTTAGTTTGCGCACACTGCGCTCATTCACTTGTATGTGCATGTTCTTGTTGTTTTTGGTAATGAAAAAGATGTCGTTGTGGTTTTTTTGTAAAACTTTCTTTCACGTGCGCCTTCGTTTTTGAGCCCGGCCATATAAAGTATAGTCAAAAAACTCACTCCAGAAATTGCTTTTTTTATATAGATTTTTTATTAATTTTTTGTAATTATTTAAACATATATTTTTTTTTTAAATTGGAATAATATTTTTAAAACTCATTTAAAAATATACTGCAGCGACTCGTTCTTTAAAAAAATCATATGAACTGTATTTTACTGCGGTACAATGCGAAGTCAGTTGGACATTCTAAAGAGTCGAGTGCAAATAGCAATAGATGCATAGGTATATATGTATGTGTGTGCGTGTGTAGGTGCTAACCAGTGTGCAAAGTACTTGTCTAGAAAGACAAACGAGACAGACCTGCAGAGGCTACCAGTTTGTCATTCTCTTTAAGCATTCGTTAACAGTCGTGTGCGTCAAAACTGTCGCGAATTGTTTTTTTTTTTCGAAGAATTTCTTGATTATGCATATTTCACTTTCCATTTCTGTATACAAATGTCTTATAATACCCGTTATACGCTTGACTGTATTTTGAAAATTTCGCATTCATTTCTATTCGTTTTGTGTGTGTTTGTGCGCGCGCTTATATGTGTTTGTGTGTGTACTTGTACAGACATAATAGCTTAAGTGCATATAGATATGTAAATATAAATAATAGAAATAATTACATATGTTGTAGTTTTTGTTTTTTTTTTTTTGTACATATGTATATACGAGTGTATATTGTGCTATGCATGTGTTGGTGTGTTGGTGCGTTTATGCAAAAATAGACTCGCATTAAATAAAATATCGCTGAAGAAAGAGTATGGTAATAGAAAAAAATTAACACGAAAAATTATTATGATTTATAAAAGCTCTTAAAGCTAGCCTAAACGCTTAATAAGCTTAGATTGAAATACAAGGAAGACCTAAGGATGTAAGCAATAGGAAGTGAGCGGTAATACGTGTGTCGAATCGTGTGCTGCCGAAGGTTTTGTAGAAGTACATTTATGGTTAAAATTGTAGCTTTCATGTCACGGCGTAGAGCTTGGAATTTTATCAGAGCTTTCACCCAATAATTAAGTTTCGAACCGCTTTCCAAATGTGTATGCAATGAAATTATCGTCGAGGTTAAAAACGCTTAGCGCAAAGCTTTAATGAGCTTTCGAGGACCAAAAAGCTTTGAAACCAAAAAAATATTTCATGAGCAGCTTCAGCTCGAAAGTTTATATGCTGTTAAAGTATATCAAGACAACCGAAAAAGCTAAAAAGCTCTGCATGAAAGCTCTTCAAAATCTGTAAACTGTGCATTTCATGAAATTTTCAAAATCATAATCGAGCAATCATTCTTCTGAAGAAATTGAGGTATTTTGGAGTGTCGAAAGCTCAAAAGCTCTTAGTTTGAAGATTGAACATAAGAAGCACAACAATGATAATCATACAGCATGCTTCAGCGTATAGCTACTCACTTCATATCGCTTCGGACCTACATTTTGCACTCAAACTTTCAATATAACATAAACCCTAAGTGCATCTAAACTCAAACTTTCTGTGCTGCATAAAATTTCCTACTATTATGTTTTTATTTAAGCCAGCTAACCTGCTACATAGGGGCCCCCAGGAGAGCCGGAATCTACATATCCCAATGCACCCGGCCCCCCTGGGCCACCCGGACCTGCTCCACCGAGCGGTCCGGGCGAGTAAGCACCACCGCTACCGCTACCTCCGCTGCCACGACCGCCGCTGCCGCCATTGTTACCGCTACCTCTGCCGCCATCATTGTTGTAGCCGCCACTGCCGCTATTACCGCTTCCACCTGATGAACCGCCAGGATAATAGGCACCGCTGCCGCCGCCGCCGCCGCCGCTGCTACCGCTATTGTATGGACCATTTCCACCACTGTATGGGCCATTTCCACCACTGTGTGGACCGTTACCATTATTGTATTGACCGTTGCCGTTATTGTATGGACCATTTCCACCACTGTATGGACCGTTGCCGCCGGTATATTGGCCACCACCATTATCACCTGGATATGGACCATTGTCGCCGGGTCGCACTGTGGCGACAACATGTGCCGAGGGAGCTGGTATGCGCTCGCGATCGTGATCGGCATAACGTGATGGGCTGAGAATGGCTGAACCGCTCTGCACACCCGGTGCGTGAGAAAGGGAGAAACCTGGCGTAAAACCACTAGGCTTCTTCTGCAAAATTTTAGGTAGAGGTGGAGGAGAGAAGAGGATGTGATTTAGGTCACAAAATTTGCATTTTTTTTTATTGATTATTCAACGTACATCACCCAAATTTAATACTGGAAATTCTGGCCGTGCGCCACCTTCGAACTTGCCACAGCCAATTGGGAAGTATAGCTCATCCCATTGCAAAATTACGCCATGGCCTTTTTCGCCATATACTGGATAGACCTCGACTGGTTTTTGTGGTTCAACGGTACGATAACCGTGTGTATCGGCAACATAATGTGTTGCACGTAACATATGGTAGGGATCGACGTAACCATAACAACCGTAGGTAACGCCATCAGGACCGCGGGTCTCATGATGGAAATTGCCCGTCTTACCGATATCATAGCCATAACGATAGGCATCTGAGGCATGTCCATAAGCAAGCAAGTGTTTTGTTGTATTTTGCGGTAGTTGTTGTTATAGTTTTTGGGGTGCGGATGTTGATAACGGGTTGTGGTGGAATGGATATTATTTTTTGTTTATTAATTTTTATTTGGAAATTTAAGGAATATTTAGTTTTTTAAGAAAGTATACAATAATTGTTGACTGCTTTCTTCTCTCATTTTATAGCAAAGAATTCGTTCAAAATACCTTTAGAAAGAAAGCTAACAGTGTTGTTTGTTGCCTAGCATTTATACACAGTTGATACCTCGTAATATTTAATAGACCTATAATGGCTGGTTTCCATTACATTATTTTTATGACAGATATACAATAAAAAATGGTTATAAATGTAATTAAAAAAAAAATAAAGAAAATAAAAAAAGAAAAAAAAATCTTTCCTTTCATTGTGTCATAAAAATATGCATAGTGTAAGCCCTGCTTTATGTAACATATGGCTTAACACGCAGTATTTCTAAACTTCATACAAAAATATATATAAAATTGTACTACCTTTTCGCTATTGCGCAGCTGTTTTTCGAAAAAATATGTATGTATTACTCTAAAGTTTAAATTCAGAGCTTTATTTCATTTCGGGGCCACACGAGTACGTCGAGTGAATGATGCGAGTGGGATGAAAGGTATGGATATGGATGCGGGATAAAGGATGATGGATGTAAAGGTATCGAGGATAGGAAAAGAAAGAAGTTTAGGCACATTTTCAAGTGAAACTTGCATTAAGCTTTCATTGTATAGTGAAAGCTTTTAAGAAGGCATACATTTTAGAATATTTACATTTAACGTACGTGGAAAAGAAAGTTACGCATTTTAAGGCACATCATTTTGAATTATTTTTACAAAGCATTCACACAAAATTTACATAGTTTTAAGCATATTTAGAAAAGTGAAAAGCTTTGAATAAGTGAAAGCTTCAGTCAAGTGAAAGCTCACATGCGAAGTTACAGCAAACTTTTTGCAGGTCTGCATTACTGTTTTAACTATTATTTTTTAATTTTTAATTTTAATTTTCATAGAAATTTTAATTTTCTTTAATTAAGTTTTTACAAAAAAATTAAAAATTTTTATTTTTAAATATTTACTAAAATTATTATTTGTTAAAAATAATGAGTGCGCACCTCTTGAAAATTCAAAATTATTATATAAAAATTGAAACAAGTTATAGTAGAAGTTGGGTGTTTTGGAGTGGAGTGGCGTGGCGTGGATTTGAGTTGAGTTTGAGTTGATTTGAGTCGAGTTGTGTGTGTCGGTACGAAAATATTTACAATTTGAGACGAGTTTGGTTGACGATATATACTTTTGGTTGTTGTTGTTTATTTCGATATATTACTAAATAGATGTAGATATATATATTTGATCGATTTGTGTGCGTCTGCTTTGGTTTTAACTACGTTTACGCATACTTTATGATTTTATTTGGTGTTTAGTACAAAGCTACAACAAAAGTAACAACGTAAATATATGATATAAGTATGTATGTTTATTTTTAACGTTTTCTTATATTGTTTATGTTGTTGTTTCTGGTTTTAACTACGATTTATAGCATAAGACATTTTTTTTATTTTTAGGATAAACTAGTTTTGTTTGTTGTTGTTTAGTTGCTTTTGTGTTTGGTTTTTATTAAGGCTACAGCGCGCACTACTGTTAATTAATTAAAAAATTAATTGTTTTTCAAATAAATGAGAACAAAATGTCTACTAATTATTTAATAAAAGCTACGAATTTTGTTGTACAAAAAGAACGAAAGAGCTAATTTAAAAGACTATTTGATAAATAAACTAGCTACAAGCTGCTACTTATACAATTACAAAAAAAAATAATAACAACTAACTGCGCAACTAAAAGCCGAAAGGACTCGGTACGTCACAGGCGAACACGGCGTACGAGTCCTTGTCAAGAGCTCGTCATACGGCGCAAATTTCTAAATAATATTTTTTATATATATAAAATGTGTATATAGATAGCTATGTATGTATAGAATGCTACTAACAAAACAACTACTATGTATGATGTGGCAAAAACTAAAATGCATATGTGAGAGAAAGAGATAGCAAGAGTGTAGTGCGAAAATAAGAGAGAGTGAAAGTGAAAGAATATTGTAAAGGAGGAGGAGGACTAACCAGCTGGTTAGTTGGTAAGAGAGAGACATATAGAAAGAGAGAGAGAAAGAAAATGAGAGTGAGAGGATCATTACAGGAGAGTACAGAGGATAGTTAGGAATACGCAAGGCGCGTGAAAAAGAAAGAAAATAAAATGAAAATATAAAAATTTTAGAAGTTATGAAAAATTACAGATTTTAATATAGTAGGCAGCGGAAATATAGAGCAAAGTAGTTATGGAAAATATGAAAATAAAGCTAGGCTTATAAATGAAATGAAAAATTTTTTATATTTTTTTTATTTAATTACTAAATTTTTTGTTTTTCGTTGCTATGTGTGCAAATGTTTGTATGTATTTCTGTGCATTTGATGGTATTCAAAAGAGAACTTGAAACAAGCTGTACTTACTGGTATCGAAATTCGACGAATAGTATTGTTGATTGGTCGTTTTTTGGTCTTTAATTTGCAGAATGAGGCGACGATTTTCCTTATCGTAGTTTTGAGAGAGAGCGCATTGCACTAAAATGCAAGCGATGGCCTGTTGGGTGGGAGAAAAGCAAAAATTAATGTAGTTAAACAATTTTGTAAAAATATTTTTCAGAAGGGACGCCGATTTTTAAAACAAAGTGTGCTGAAAAAAATTTTAATGTATCAAAATAATTGAATAAATTATTTGAGTAATTAAAGTAATTAAACAATTTAAGTAATTAATTAAATAATTAAATAATTAAGGTAATTAATTACATAATTTAAATAATTCAAATAATTAATAAAATAATTCAAGTAATTAATTAAATAATTTAAGTTATTAATTAAGGAAATTAAGAAAATTAATGTAATTAATTAAATAATTTTTATTTATTTAATTTTTTTTCTTTCGGTGTCAAAGACGGTTTTTTCAACAGGACTCTTTTTTAACTCTTGTTTGCAGTATTTGTGGAACTATAATATATGTATATTTCATATACTATATATATATGGTTACCAATATTTTTGCCAGCTAACTTTATTACATAATATTTCGCATAATTTCTTTATGGATATACCTGCACCCACAAATTCCCATATTTACTTTCTCATTACAACACTTTTATGGCCATAACCATAAGCCACATAAGCCATTTATCAAATATTTCCAAAAAATGTAATGCCTGGAACACACTTCACTTGTACAACACTATTTTTCTCCACTATACATGGATATGCCTTTACACGCACACAAAATTTTGACAGCCGCAACAAAGAAGCGGCCTTATGAGTAATTACCCATATGTGGTGTTAAAATTATGCAATCAATATTGTGAACAAATCACTTGCAATGCAATTTATAATAATAAAAAGTCATTTCTGCTTTTTTTAACGCTTTTTGGCGCTTTTCTCTCGCACATAATTACCAATTGTAGTGTCTGCTGCCAGCGTATCATTGCGTCGGCTCGCCGTTGCGTTGGCAAATGGCTAAATCGTGTTTGCTAAATTATGGGCGTTCAGATGTATTGTCACCGCTTTGAATAGATCTTTCTATAGACGAATATCTTTTAGTACCAATTGCAGCCAAAAGAAGAAGACGCCCACGCATGCGCTTTAGTAACGAATATGAGTGATACACACGACATACACACACGGATACAAAGCTTACGCCTAAATGGAGCACACTTAAGCGGATATAGTACTATATATTCAAATTGTATATATATGTAGATGTATGTGTGTTTATTGCATTGCTAAGTGGCCCACTACAAAGTTAGAGCTGACAACTTGTCACTTGAAACGCGCTTGAACAGAACTGCGCGCGTCAACGGTAAATGTAGGTTTATTTATTTTAAATGAAGATTTGATTGTGAAAAAATCGCTTGGCAGGTTAGCAGTTCTTTTTTTCCAAAATAAATATGACGTCAAGCCGAGACTAAAAGTGAAGATGAGCGATTTTAAGCTTTTGAGTCAGAGTATGCATACATACATATGTATATCAAAGATGTGCGCGTGTATGTGTGCATACGTTGAATGCAAATTTTATGAGCTGGTAAAATTTGGTAAAATGAGAACGTCCATATTTTAAGCACAGTTTATGGCAAATGAGACTAACTATAAAACTGGAAATGAAAAAATGTTTCTGATTTTTTTCTGAATTTATTTGTTTTTTTTATTCAACGTTTTTTTTTAATTAATTTTTTCTGCATATTTCTTAATGGACGTCATGTGAACCGAAAACACTATTAATTTGGATTATGCTTTGACAATAAAAAGAGTTTTTAGCTACGCATAAATGCTTAGTTATGATATGAACTAGTTACAAACTAGTTACCAGTTCATGGTTAACTGGACCAAAGATTTCTGTGCTAGCTGTTAATATTTTCAATTGTGTAAATAAGTTGAAGGCTCAAGAAAAGTATAAAAAAATATAATCCTTTTCTTAGAATTTTAAACTCGAAGCTTTGAGCATCAAAATTGTTTTCGAGCTTTCTTGAAATATGTTTCAACGGCATGCATTGCCTTGAGAGAAATTAAACAAATCTTCAAAATTTGTTTTTTTTTTTATAATTAAAAATCTCATTTGAAGAGTGCTCATGTACCTGATAATCATTAATAAGCACTCCTGCATTATTTGTATTAGTATGTGGAGACGGGTTTAGAGCAATTTTCGAACTGGAAATCCAGTTTTGAAAGCTTTTGGAAATTTTTTGCATAAACAAAATTATTTTGCTAATTTTGTCAATATCAGATACCAAAGTAAATATATATATGTATGTATGCTAATTAAAGCTGTGAACAATTTTGAGTGTAATTGCCTTGTGACGTCAGAGTGTTAGTGCAATTAGAATGAAATATCAGAGTAATAAAAAATGTAAATATTGATCAGCTGATTTCATTAGGCAGACAAAATGCAGTTTTTTCAACCTGTTTTAGGTATTATAAACAGTTATAAGGATTAGTTACTCATTTTTATTTGTTGTAATAAAGAAAGTTTCGTTAATTGAAACATGCAATTATTCAACTAAAAACCCGCAAATATCAACTTTTGTCATGGAAAGTAAGCCCTGAATATTTTATTTAAAATAGATACTTCAAATATAACAACAACAATATAAGTTCGATATTTGCTTGGGTGCCTGTTAGAGGTCGGCTTAGCATTCGGTTATTACTTGATTCTTTTCAACTTTCGATCTTAAGTTAGCTAGGTTTCACACCAATATATATCATATTTTAGCCGATTTTCAAACCATTGAGCGAGCTAAAAATCTTATTTCAGCCAATAAAGCACTTAGGAACTTATTTGAGCCATGTTTCAACTCATAAAAAATTCCAAAATCTTATATTCAAACCAAATCAGTTGACGTGTGGTCAAGTATCAAGTCTTCTCGGCTACAGAATTTTGAAATTTTCCATGAGATTTTCATTTAGAATGTCAACTCTACTGAAATTGGCTACGCTTTTCGGCCAATTTAAAAGCATTTGTCAGCAATTTTCAAACATTTTTTTATAATTAAAAGTGTCCACCGTTCACTTAAAGTTAACAAGCAAATTTGTTGTTGCTTTTCTGCTTCACACGCTATTGGCTTTGTAGCAAACTTGACTAGGCGCATGTGCGTGCGCATCTATTTTACGGCAAACAGCTGTGACATATACATTTACAGCTATTTAAATGCATGTGCATCATTATGTGTATGCCTGCACACGGTTTTCATAGTTTTGAATGACAGCAATTAAAATCGAGTTATTTCGTGTAGCGTTTATGCAAATTTACTAGATTGCAATGTTGAAAAATGTCATAAGTTTTATTGCTGTTTTTTTCTCTTTTTTTAATGCGGCTCTTTCATTTTCTACGCATATTAAGTTTAAAAATTTTAGTTCTTTACTTGCTTGGCTTATTTTAGTTAGTGCGCATTGCAACAGCGTTCGAGCTGTTTGCATAATTGCGGCTTACTGTCTGGCAAATCTCCCAATTTGCGCAATAAATCAACTAACCTTTATTAATATTTCTACATTTTTACTAAAAATAGTGGTGAATAGCTCTTAAGCGTTTAATTGAGCGAACTGCATTTTTATAAATTTTGTGCACTTCATAGTTTGTCAATGTTGAAGCAAAGTTGCTATGGAAAATAATAAAAATTGCATTTTCGTGTTTAAGCGAAAGGCATACTGCATTTATACAAACACATACATACATCAATATATGCATGCATTTAAGTAAATCCGACATGCTCTAAGCTTCGGCTTTAAATATTGCATATTCATGCTATTCTCCGAAAATGTCAAAATCATCAAATGGCATACGCATAAACATTCTAAATTGACCTGATTGGAAAAATTGATGAGCCATTGCACACAAGCTGGAGTACTTTTATGAAAATGTATAGGTATATGTGCCCAACTCGTTGGAAATTGGCATTAAGTGAAGGCAAGGCAGCTTATGTCGTTATATGCATGCGTTTGCTATTTTTATATACTATACATACCTATATATGGATATATATATATGTTGGTATATTTTTTGAAACCTTAACAGCACATGTTTTGAGAAATTCTCCATCACTGAAGACCTAACAAAAGCATTACAATGATAAAGGAGTATATATACACATGTTACATAGAGGTTTGCTATAAGCATGAGCTATATGAGCACGTGTGCATAAATGATGAAGAAAAAACATAAGCAATGTAAAATTTTCTTTTAATTACAATTTAGCATTACAAAGAGCATATATTGCAGTTAACGCACTGTCATTGCAGCTGAGCACGATTATGGTAAACCACTTTCACAGGTCATTAAAAATATAAAATAATATATTTTTAACTTATAAAACATAATAAACAAAATTATCTTATGTATTCATGCTCAAATTTTATGAAACAAGGGTGGCCTTGTCCATAGATATACATGTGTATACATATGTTCCTCGCCACAAACGCATTCACCCTCATAAGCATTTAAGCATTAAAATTGTAACGCCTCACCATACTCAATTAATTTTAGCAAAGGCAAATATTTTTACTGCAACAAAAAAACACTTAAAGCAAACTTTTGAATTGAACACTTTTCCTTCCATAAAGCAAGCATGCTGTGGCATTACGTATACGCCGTGTATGCCCTGAAGTTCGCGTATTCATACATTTATGCAAGTTCACACATCAGTATCGTTGTTAAATGTGCCGTAGCCTGTCAATTGTGTGACAATAAAAGTGAAATTACACTTCATTGTTGTAAATAACAGATTTTTGATGAAAATAAACGAGCGGTTGCCGATACACAATAATGCCATTTTAAAGCATTTTATGCGTTAAAAACATGTTTTATTTTTAGCAGCTGCCATTCGTGTGCATATTATATCATAATAAATTAATACCTTTGAAGCAACAGTAAAAATATCATTTTCGCTTAATAATGTTTTAATATTTAGCCAATTAAGTTCGCAGTAATATTTAAAGAAATTTAATTATTTCTTTAGAAAATTTAATAATTTTATAATTATTTTCGTTTTGGTTTCATTTTTTTATTTTGTTGTGTTTTATTTTGTTTTGTAATACTTTATTTTTTTTTATAAAAAATTATTTTTAATTTATTAACTACATTTTATTTTATTATTCTCTTTCTTTTTTTTTATTGTTGTGCATTTTGATTTCCCTCATTTTATTGTACTTCCTTATATTTTATAGAAAATAAATTTGTAATTAATTTTAAGCATTGTATTTTATTTTTTTACTATTTTTTACCTTTCTTTTTTTGATTTTTTATTTAATTTTTTTTTTGTTAAAAACAATATTTTATCTGTAATTAATTTCTTTATTATTTTTTTCTATATCATTTCATTTTTAATTTTTATTTGGATTATTTATTATTAAATTTTATTTTTTTTTCAATATTGTTTTATTTTATTTCATAAAAAAATATTTTATTACCTAATTTATTTATTACATTTTAATTTATGATTTTACATTTGTAAATATATTTTTTGTTTTATAGTTGTGTATTTTGATTTCATTAAATATTTTATTTTATTTATTTGATTTTTTTTCATAATTTTGTTTTATTTTATTTAATTTTTTTTTATTTTACTTTATTTTATTTTATTTTATTTTATTTTATTTTATTTTATTTTATTTTATTTTATTTTATTTTATTTTATTTTATTTTATTTTATTTTATTTTATTTTATTTTATTTTATTTTATTTTATTTTATTTTATTTTATTTTATTTTATTTTATTTTATTTTGTTTTATTTTATTTTATTTTGTTTTATTTTGTTTTATTTTATTTTATATTATTTTATTTTATTTTGTTTAATTTTTTTATTTAGTTTCGTTCTATTTTATTATTTTTTATTTTCCTTTTATTAAATTAAATTAAATTTATTTTATTTTTTGTTTAGTTTCCTCTGACTTTATTTTTTCGAGTTGTTTTACTGAAGACTATTCTTCTTTAATATATTTTTCTCAGCTGCTTATGCATATAACTATTTCTTCAGTAAAATTCTAAAAAATCTAATTTTTTCTCTCTTGTCTGAAATTTTTTACAAAATATTCTATATTTTTCAGTATCAATAATACGTGGCGTGTTCATATTAATAGCCATTTTCATGCATTCGTAATCAAATTAATTTGATTTTGTCAATAAATTCAAATTTTGGGCGGAAACGACTTGCAATTCGCACACATTATAGTTATACTAATCGAAAGAAGAAGAAGCACACGCATATCAAATAGCCACTAAATATCAATACTGGTTTCATACTTGTTTATCAGCTACGAATTGCGTTTGATTTGCGTCAGTGAATTAGTTGAAATGTCGCTAGAGAGCATAATATCAATACTAGCTATTACATAAGCAAACTAATGCAAACATATATGTTTATACATAATAATATACGTACATGTATCATATACATATGTATATATAACCTACCGCTTATATTTAAAGCAACGAAATGTTTAAATGTTTAAATTAAGCTTAATAAAATAATAGCACCGGTTCTAGAACAATAGCTGTCGCATAAGCCTTCGCACATATTTATTGAACTATGAAGATGAGCATATACATATTTATAGTATTGTTAACAAGCCATAAATTTGCGCTGAAATCGAAAAAAAAGTTTTATAAAGCTAAGTTTAGAAAACCATTTTTTTTTCTTCTTTTGTCATATTAACTGCGAGAGGCTGCTCTTCAACGAGTATATGAAACTTGTATAAACAACACAAGCCACATATATATTTGTACATAAATGGTATATATTATGCAATAAAATATATATAAGTACACATGTATAGCAGTAGAGCGCAGGCCGCAGAGCTCATCCGTAATTTAAACTAACCCAAAGTTAGTTGTTTTCCAACCAGACCAGACCAAACCAGACGCGCCACATAGAAAGCGAAAATTAGCAATACAATTCGTTAAAAATCGTACGCTTATAAAACAAAAGTACAAAAAAATATGAAAAAATCAAATAAAATTTGAAAGCGAAACACTCGTTTTTCGTGTATTTCAAAAGCCAGACGCTCATCGAAGTGGCAGCTATGCCGTTTTGGTTGAGTTCTTGGTTTATGTATGCGCGTATGTATTTGAAATTATTCTTTGAGCCGCCAAGTTTGGTTGAAAAAAATGAAGAATATCAAGTTTCTAATAATGTATGTATACCTTAATTAGGCACTTGCCTCGCTGTTCAATACTTTTGCCGTGAAAATAATCAAATTAATTCAATTTTATGTTCTGAAAAGTTTTATTTCGCTGAATAACTTCTTGGCTTATGCGAACATTTTTCATTTAATTTTATATTTATTTGCATTCTTCGACAAAAGTGGAAGGGGCAGGCAAACGACCTTCAGTTTTCAATGTTTGAATAACCACAAAAATCGCTTGATTAATGTTTCCATGGCAAACGGGCAGATGACGAACGCTCGCCGATTGAAGATTTTAATTGTCATTACTTTGCTGTAAAGATTACCAAATATTGCTGTTAAATTTCGAAATTTTTTTCGAAACAACTAATATATTAAAAACACAGACAAACATATCTTCGTTACCAACTTTAGCTGACCCCAGGCGCGGTACGCCTGCTATCACATAAGCTGCTCACTTTGACATTGACCGCACCGGCTTATCACAGCCCCTAATTAATTAGCTATAAAAGTTTTCCGTAAGCGCAAAAGTTACAAACAACTTCCGGTGTACGCGCTGCCATTACAACACCTGCTTTGCATCGCTGCTAGCCAAATAAATATATATTTATATATATAATAATTAAGTATTTGTATATAAACACAAGCGCTCAAAGGCAGCAGCTCGGCGACCACGCTGCGTGTGCATAATTTCGTTTTGGGCGTAACGGCGCTGCGTGTTTGCGTTAATTATGGCCGCAGTCATCATTGATGCGCCACTTGACGACCAACCAACCAACCAACCGACCAACCGACCGGCTTTGGGTGAAGGTAAGCCGTGTCATTACCACCGTTAGCGCGCCAATTAATCGTTGTAACATTAACTTAAGTATTCTTAATAACATTTTAATAGAATTTCATATTTTTTGCTTTTTGTTTATGCGATTTTTTGTTGTAATTTAAGAATTTCGCGTGAAATTTAAGGCAACTTTTGTATGTGTGTGCACGTGTTGCTCGTGAGAACAGTTCAACAAACTTGAGTGTGAAAACACCTTAAATACATAAATTACACGCTTGCAGTCAACGTTCGGTGGCAAAGACCTGAACCGACTTTTAGAAATGGGCGCATATATTTGTTGTATATATGTAGTAAGTATATATACTTTGTTGTCTTATTTCAATTTTGGCAAAGAATTCGCCAATAAATTTGTGCGTTTTCAGACGTATAATTTCCATTTCTGTTTTAATGGCACAAACACAGACCGATTCATCGATTTTACTCGATTGTCATGGCTTCTGCTAGACACAGTATACTAAGCAGGTGAATTTAAGGATAATTTAGTCTATTATCACAATGGTGGAGCCAAATAGCATGAATTTAACTTTTCACTTTTCGTTAGGCTAAGGCTATAAACATAGTGTAGCCATCAACAATGCAGTGAGCAAGTCGAAAAAGATTAACCTTTTTGACTTAGACTTTATATTGGGTGGTCGAAAAAGTCTTTTGTATTTTGTCAAGTGTAATTATCTACATGTCAATAGACCAATATAATATCTTGAAATTTCGAATTTGTTTAGACTGACTTTTGCGCTTCATTTCACTATGAGCCCAGCCTTTAAGGTGAACAAATCAGTGAGATCTGAGCTAGGAATGAGAATATCCTGGAAAACTATTTGGAAATATATATCGTGTAATGTGTTTCAAAAGGGATTGTCTGCAACATTTTATTGTTAGAGAATAGAAAGAGGTAGAACGATAGTGTGTATATATTTTTAAGAGGGGTGGATATAAAGTGATAGATTTAGGAAATACTAGAAACAGGGATATCAAGCGAGTTTAGAGATTGAATTGGAAATTTATGTTGGATAGGAATTGAGTACTGACGGTTGGGAATGTGGAATTGGGATAGGTATCGGAAACTTTATGGTAATGGCAACTGGAATTGATATGAACAAATTGTTTGGGAGGAGATAAGTAAATAACCTACATATTTCATATTTGAAGAGTAAATAATAATGATAAGGAATAGGAAGAGGAATAAGGATATGATTGGGATTATAGGACGGAAATTCAAGGAATGTAAGGCAGGGAAATAGGAATGAAAGGAATCGGATATGGGAGTAACTTTTAAAGAATGAATAAGGATTGTGGAGAAAAATTATGATATGATTAGGAACATTGGATAAAATATAGGATAAGGTATGGTAAGAGATCGGATGGGAGAATACGGATTATGGAGTGATAGGAATTGGATATGGGAATAGGAATGTATGTGGATTATGGAGAGGAATTGGGATGTGATTAGGAACATAAGGTAAGGGATAGAATGATATATGGTAAGGAATCGGATGGAAAAAGGGGATTATGGAGAGGCATTGGGATGTGATTAGGAACATAAGGTTAAGAATATTATATAAAATGATAAGGGAACGGATGGGAAAAAGAGGATTATGGAGAGAGATTGGGTTAAGATTAAGAACAAAGGGTGAGGAATAGGATATCATATGGTAAGAGATTGGATGGGAAATAGAGGATTATGGAGAGGAATTGGGTTATAATTAGGAACATAGGATAAGATATAGGACAATATACGGTAACAGGATTGGAAGGGAAAAAGAGGATTAAGGAGAGGAATTGGGATGTGTCTAGGAACATAGATTATAAGGAAACGGAAAAAAGATTATGGATAGGAATTGGGATGTGTCTAGGAATATAGATTATAAGGAAACGGAAAAAAAGATGATGGATAGGAATTGGGATGTGATTACAAACAAAGGAAGAGGAATACGATATCATATGGTATGGGATTAGATGGTAAAATGAGGATTATGTAGAGGAATCGGGATGTAATTGGAATATAAATGTTCATTGGAGGGCTTTTTAGGAAAATAGAAACAGGATCAAGGAGTAGCAGTGGATGTGAGGAAAAAAGTATGCTTGGGTATTTACTTAAAAATAAGGACGAGGAAACGGTAATTTATAAGAAAAGAATTGAAATCGGAAATAAATTATTGAATATGAATGCGGAAACGGAATAAAAAAGTTTAGAAACTGAAAGGGGGCTTAAATAGGTTAGAAATAATGAAAGCGGAAAAATTTATTGAAGTTGGCACAAACAAACATAAGAATACAATCAAATGTAAATAAGGGATTAGAGAATAAGACTTTTAGGGGAGTTCCGAGCAGTTATAGTGGAAGTAAAAGTGTGTATATAAGCAAAATGAATAATTTGGATAAGGTATGAGAAAAAGTATATAGAGATATATAATTTTCGGTTGGTAGTAGTTAAGGTTTAGAATAAAATAGATATTTAGATTTCTATATCTAGAAATAAAATATTTAGAAATAAGATTTCTCTATCACTCTATCACAAAAAAAATAAGAAATTTAGGAAAAACTGCAAATATTTTGAACTGCTCATTTTTAGGGTGAACGTAAATCACTCAAAACTAATTCATGCAAGTATGAATCGAACTATTTAATGCATTTAGAACTTCAAAGTGCCTTAAAAATCGCACAAATTCGAGTGATTCCATGAATACTAATGCACACAGCATCTTTCTGCACCAAACCTTACCTCTGCGCTTTCGACAAGGTCGTTTTCGTACGCTTAATAGGCGTTCAAATCAAATTAACATAAACATGACTGCACTATTTTTGACCGGTTTTCCACATGCTGATTGAAATATTTACTATTTGTTTTTACGATTATGATGAGCACATACGCAATTATCTACACTAACAGACTTATGCTAATGCAAGTGTTGTAATGGTTAGAAAAAAAGGCATACAAGTAGCCACCAGCTGAGAGCGGTCGTTACATGCGATGGTGAGAAACCAAAATATGGATAGATATTGAACTGGTTGTCCCAGATATATACATATGTGTGCACATGCTAGCTGCACAAGGCAGTACTGCCTCGCTGCCAACGGCTGACATTAGACGACTGTCAAAAAATCCATTTTTCAACATAATAACGCATTATTTGCTGCATATAAAATACATAAATAATATGTGTAGTTGTGTTAACAGTATTTTTGTATGTATATATGTATATAGGTCTGGGAGCGCACAAATTGAAAGCAAGCATTAGCACATCACCACAACAACGCAGCAAACAGGCATGGTCTGCGTCTAGGGCGTCGAAGCCAATGAACATTTAACATTAGGCAGTGAGCATGTAATTACAAAAAAGCCGAAAAGGTGGTAGTCGACGACTTGACAGTGAGAACAGTTAATGCAAACAAAAGTTGACGAAAATGTGCGGCAAACATACAAGCAAGCAAATGTTGCGCACGCACACACACACGCACGCACAACTACAAGAATTTGCATGGTAAACGCGGTAAATGCTAACGCAACAACAACATGTAATGACAGCGCAGCACAAGTCTAAACATATGTATGTATGTGTGCACACGTATTAAATATTTGCGTACGAGAAGTGTAAACTCATGTCTTACACGCTTTAAAGTTGTTGAGTAATTTTTAATGTGGCGAGCGCGTGCGGCTGTATGTGTGCTCATTATTTTTCCACATAAAAAACTTTGAAGAATTCAATAAATTTTAATTACAGGCGCACGGGCGCTTGTGCACAAAAGTTGACAACAACAAAAAATAAAAATAAAAAACGCTTTCCCGCTGAGCAGCCGCTCTGACAGCATTGTGAGCATAAATGCTTTTTGATAGACAGTTAGACATTCAGTCTGGCGCACTGACAGCGCGTTCACGCAGGCGCTACTGCGCTGCTGATGATGTTGCTGATATTTTCAAAGAATCGCATTGCGCATGCGTTCGAAGGCATTTAATTATTATGGTATGTTTGTATTTTTTGCTTGCTGGCAGCAGGCCTCTCCAATAATTGCAGCAGAGAGCGCGAGAATTGACAGCTGTCAGTATGTCAGTCGGCAATGTGGGCGTACTTGAGGCAAAGTGGGTTGATTCGATTTGATTTCAGGCTTTTTGCGCAAACTTTGGCGAGATTTTATCGCGATTTTTTCCCACAATGAGAGCGCTATGCGGCTTTCCGTTAAATTTTTTTAATTTTTTTATTTTATTTTTTTAATTTTTTTTTTATTATTATTATTTTTTTTTTTTTAATGTACCTTCTTCAAATTTCATGAGGCTGACGTGTTTTAGATTGGCCAGCCGCAATTCATGCTGCGTTCTAGGCAATTAATTGTCTGCAATATAGCCATACACATAAGAAAAATATTTAATAACAACTTTTACGACAGTTATTTCTAGTCAGAAATATTTGCATGAAGACGCCATGAAATCTATGATTTCCAATCTTTCCATAGTGATACCAAGAATACGCTCTTCGTGTGCGTGGCTTTGTCACCGCCACGTGTAATTGAATATAACTTTAATATGCGCACAAAGCCATAAATATCATAAACGTCATTGTTTGTACTTCAAACAATTCACGCTTAGTCTACAGACAAATACAGTGGCAGACAGTAGTGATGTGTCAGCAAACAAAGCTGCTGTAGAGAATGTGAGAATATCGCGGCGTGGCATGGTGCATCCGTGTGCTAATATTCATGAGATGCGTTCAGCTGATATATTGAACTGGATTGGCAAATGCCGTTAGGTGAAAAATCTACATAAGAAACTGAAAGTGGTATTCGGAATTCAGCAACGTGTGACGATATTCATAAAATATGCATTAATATTGAAATTGTTACTCTTGCCACACACACACAGTATGATTAATACATTATAGCATATGATCCATTGGTTGCTTAATTGCCAGTAAACTGGCTTCGTTGCTCATATTGTTTCACATGTAACATTTTGTAATATTTCGGAAAGCTTCAAATGTTCACCTTGAGCTGTCAAAACACCAGCATACTTAACTCTCTTCTTTCGTTATATTAAAATGAAGATTTTAATAACGTATAAAAATGATGCGGTTGCAATCGATATCTATGCGCTTAGTTGTGCGTATTTTATTTCGAAAAATTGACAGCAGTTGCATTTATCATAAATAAAATTTAATTTAATAACACGGTAAGCTGTCAGTGTTGACATAGCGTAAAGCGTCACTGAAGGATACGGATTGAACTTGATGAATTTGTGAAATAAATCAAGCTAATGGATTATAAAAATGTTTGACACATTTTTGACAAGGTAACATATAAGACTTATTTATATAAAAAATATGTCTATATTGTTTATTATAATAAAAAAAAACATAGTAATCAAGCTATTTTGTTTGCTGAAAGTATTTATTGCACTTTTACACTTTTGTATTTAATTTAATTGTTGAGTTGACAGATTTGTCAAAAACTGGCAAAATGGTAACACTGTCTAATAATTTTGAGCCATAGTGTATTATAACATAACTTTATATTGAAGCTTTTCAATACCAAGCTCTTCAGGGTGCTTAACTTTAGTGCATTCAAATTATTATGCATTGCGTAATGCCAGGTTTACACCATGCCAGTTTTATGACAAGAGGAATTATGAAGCAAAAAATCAGCATAGATGCTAAGAAAAAAATTTGGCAGAAAACGTCAGAGTCTTTATTTTGGTATTCGTGGCAACAAAAACAATTATATTTTACCTAACAACTTTTAAATACAACAAAAATATGCTTGAGGGTTTTTTAAAACATTACATTAAATTTTCAATAAAATATAAAATATTTGTTTTATAAATATTTTCGCAAATTAGTTTAACATTTAAATTTAAAAATCTCGAAATTATTTTAATGTGTAAATTTTAGTGAAAATTTGTTAATTTGAATGTTTGGAAATTTTTTTTGTTGCAATTTATATATATTTTTTTATGAATATATTATAGTATATTTTTTTTGTATTAATGAAAAAAGTTAAAAAAAAAATGCTAAAAATTTTGCTTTCTCCGTTAATAATTAGTAAGTTTTAATAAATTTGTTAATAATGCATGCAGATAAATATTGGTTTAAATTATTTTTGAAAGCAGAATTTTTAGGTAATTAAGCTTCTCACAAGTTTTTATAAAAAATTTAAAAATAAAATAAAAAAATTATGAAAAAATTTAAATAATTTTTTTTAATTTATTATAATTGCAACAAAAAATTATAAAAAAAAAATAAAAAAATATAAAAAAACTTAAAATGAAAAAATTTGAAAATATTTTATATTATATTATATTTGCAACAAGAAATTATAAAAACAATTAAAAAACTTGAAAAAAAATTCACAAATATATTAAAATTTGATAAAAATCTAAAGTTCGTTGTTTAAATTTATTTCTGTTATAATTGCAACAAGAAATTATAAAAAAAATAAAAAATTATGAAATTTGAAAATATGTATACTACAATTTAATAGAAATCTTAAATTTATTATTTAAATTTTATTTTTATTATAATTGCAACTAAAAAAAATAAAAAAAATAATTAAAAATAAAAAAAATTTAAATACATATACAAAAATTTATTATAATTGCAACTAGAAATTATAAAAAAAAATAAATAAAAAATTATGAAACTTGAAAATACACTACAATTTAATAGAAATCTTAAATTTATTATTTAAATTTTATTTTTATTATAATTGCAACTAAAAATAATAACAGTAATTAAAAAATGTAAAAAAAATTAAAATACATACATACTATATATTACAGTTTAATAAAAACAACAAAGAAAAGTTCGTTATGTATTACCAAGTTAAGAATTTCAGTAAGCTTATTGAAAATTTTAAAACAATATTTCATTATAAAAAAAAAGTTTGGAAATTTCAATTAAATTTTGTTTTCCATATACGTAATATATGCATATTTCGATAACCATATAAAAAAAATATAGAAATCACTTTAAAAGATTTCAAATAACTGAAATATATATTATTATTTATAAATATTATGAAATGCATATTAAAAAAAATTTAACATAAAATCATGTAAGAAATGTTCAAGCCTAAAACTTTTACTTTATTCTAAATTTTAGTACATATTTTGGAAACAACATTTTTTAGTTGCAAAATTTTACTGTTAATAAAATTCAAATTATATCACAAGCCGATATATGTATATATGCTCTGAAAAATCTATATACAATTCTGTTGCATTTTGTGCCTCAATTCAATTTTGCAAGTGTGTGTAAATACCAGAAAAATATTTATTTATTTATTTGGCATATGAATCCTCTTACAAAAAAATGTATCAGATAACCTATAAAACTACATTTGTATGTAATTGCCGCATATGGAGGCATTGCAAGTAGCTGCCACAGAAAAATTTCAAAAATTTGCAAAATTTGAACTGTGTTGCTATCATGCGCCTGATTGCTTATTCAACACTGCCACAAATAATAGTGTGTGCACCGAAAACACGGTTTGAAGCAATTCTAAAAGGCTGTGATTAATTGCTGCTGATTGCCTAGCATTGTATGGCAAATAACAATAATAACCACATTTATAAATTCATACAGCTGTGATTGATTTGTTGAAAAATTACAGACAATTTCACAACAATTTTATTGGCTTCCATAGATCGACTCATAGTAAAGCAGATATGTGCAAACATTTGTTGTACTATAAGGTAAACAATTAATAATTTAATGAATGATTGCTCTGGAAAAACATTGTGTGCGTTTGTTTTCCGACACTAAAATTTTCCAAATTTTATCAGCTTATATTTCAACCTCACAACTCGCTGCAATTGGCTTAAATAATTTTCGTTTAATTAATGCGGACAAGAGTTGATTATTTTGTGGTCGCCAAACCGCAAAAGAGAACTGCGAAGCAGCAGCGGTTTTAATACCCATTTTAACCGCAAAATGAGAGCAAATATGTGCTCATAAAGCTTCTAAAGTAATTATAGCTGGCATGCAAATACAAGCATAGAATTTTAATAAGCGCATAAATGCATTTTGCCGCACATGCATGCATTTCAATTCATATATACATATGTACTTCCACTCACTGCGCGCCAAACTTAGTAGTGAAATTTTGAAATTGTCAATCAGAAAATCATTCAATAATTTGCCGCCAGAGCTCCAATACATAGTATGTGTACCTGCATGACGCGAAACAAACGATTCAAAAGCTGAATTGAATGACTGACACGAAATGAGCGTGAGATGCGCCCGCACTTCGGGAGCCGGTTTCTCGAGGCTGCACTGAGAGTGAAGTCGCTAAGAAATTACACAGCTTGTTGAAATTGAAGCGTCAATAATGTGTGCGTTGAAGAGCGCCTCAACGAAGGTCACTGCATTGCATTTTTTCTGAAAACTTAATTTATTTACAGCAACAAACAGACATACAAACATTCAATACATGTACATATGTACGTATGTATGCGTGTACACATGTTTGCTGGCTGTTAACTTCGTTTCGAATTGCTCGCGCTTGACAGTTACAAAATTATAGCTTGCGGCCAGGCAGTGCGGCCGAGTGAACTAAGGGAAAATTACGGAATTCACCAAAATGTTTTTTTTCAAAAAACCACAAAAAGCAAGAAAAAACTTAACAACAGTGCACCACGCCCTGCGTCTGCATTGCAGCGCTGTTGGAAGATTAACTGCGTTCAGCTAACCACTTGGCCTTAATGAGACATTGCCGCCGCCGCAATGGCAAATGCTGTGCACTGCGACGCGCCGACCACGCACGCCAGCTTCGTGCACCGACAGAAACAACAAAAAGCAACAAAAAATATGCGTGTCTCATATTACTGCCGCCACACAACGACGGCAGCACGCTGACTCGCTGACTCGCTTGCTTACGGTTTAAACGAAACTGTGGCAAATTCTTCCGCGCTGGCAACAGGTTATGCAACAATGTTGACCATGAAAGCGTGCAAGTGAAATTTGTTGTCATACAAAGTTCATAAATATTGCACTACTTACATGCATTTATATGTATGTGTATATATGTATGTATGTATGCATGTGTATATTGCTTTTTAATTTGTGTTTATCGTCATAGCCGTGCCTTGACGCTGCTCGCTTGCCCCTGAAACGCCAATAGCAGCTGCCAATTTTAAGGTTAACTTTAATGCGCTTAAAGGCATTTATCAGAATTTATGTATTTAATTTTAGTTAAAACTGAAAATGATATTCAATAAATACCTGCGTGTAGGGTTTTTACAAATATTAATATTTTTGGTATTTTTTTGTAAAAAATCACTCACCTAGAAAGAGAAGAAGAGAGAATACGAATTAGTATATTTTGTGAAATTTAATGAGTAAATAAATTTTAATATTTTATTTATCAATAATTGAAAAATCAAAATTTTTTCTTAAAATCAACTTAAATAAAATGAAATTAATTAAAAATATATTTATAGAAAAAAAATTATTAAAAAAAATTGCAAAATAATAATAAATTTAAATAATTTCGGTATATTTATTTAAAATATATTTTAAATATTATATTATAAATTTTATTTAATTTCAGGAAGTATAATAAATATAATTATGAAAAAAATTGCATTTGTTTTCTATTTTTAAGGTGGTTCAAAAAATCGTTTTTTTCACTTTATTTGCTAAAAAAACTTGTAGGTAGAGCGCTCAAAAAATGTCTATCCAAACACAAGCTCATTAATAAAATTATCAACTAAAAAATAAGTTATATTTATTTTCTTTATATTAGGGTGGGTCAAAAAAAAGTTTTTTTCACTTTTTATGTTCTGTTCAAGTATGAGCTCATTAATAAAATTTAAAAATAAAATATAAGTTATACATATTTTCTACATATTAGGGTGGGTCAAACACTTTTTTTCACTTAACTATTTGTTCTGTTCAAGTATGAGCTCATTAATAAAAATATCAACCAAAAAATAAGTTATATTAATTTTTTATATATTAGGGTGGAGTCAAAAAAATTTTTTTTTACTTTATACACTGCTCTCCAAATATGAGCTCATTAATAAAATTTTAAAATAACATATCAGTTATATATATTTTCTACATATTATGGTGGTTCAAAAAAAACTTTTTTTTTACATTATATGCTTTGTTCAAGTGAAAGCTCATAAATAAAAGTATAAATTAATAAATAAATCATAGATCGAATATTTTTTTATTTTATACTCTCAAAAATTGGTTGATAGACATTAAAAAATCTAAGAAATGCCCTCCAAGTCTGAGCTGATTAAGGCCATTCGCTTCTTAGTTTCCTACTATTTCCCTTATTATTGGAAAGAAAAGCATATCTCAGCATACAATACACTAATTCAAAATAATACGTTATCATATTTTTGGAAAATTTAATTTTTTATAAAAAATTTTTTTAAAAGTGGGGTCATTTTTATGCATTTTCTGAGAAAATTTACCAAAACAATGTATAAACCTTTTATAACCTCAAAAATTAAAAGTTTTAGCAAACATAAACATAAAACTTACTGACAAACAAAATCAAAAACCCAAAGAATTTAGTTATTTGAATTTTTCACATAAATGTTGAGATTATGTGAAAAAGTTGCTCATGCAAAAGTTGTCGATCTTTTCCTTACCTACAACTTTGCCATATAAGTTTTTTCTATAGCACTGACAGTTTTGCCGGAAATCGATAAAACTCGTTTTAACCTTTAAAGCGTGATTGAGGAACCTACTTTTTCTCTTCCCGACCCCAAAACACACGCATATTATTATTTTTTCCAGTTTTGTTATTTTAACTTATGTTTCCAAAGGGGTTTTATCTTATTATGATTTTATTTTTACTTTTAAAATTTATCTTCCCCGGTCTATGTACCTACAAATGTATGCGAGACTCATTTGGTGTTTCCCAAACAAAAAAGTCAAAAAAAATCCCCATAAAAACGAGATCAACAAAAGTCAAGAGGTGTAAAGCAACAGCTCCAAATGTCGCTAACAAAAATAAACAAACGCAAAAACACTTTGTTACACATATACATACATGCATGTTCATAAGCGTGTGTGTGTGTGTGTGTGGGCGCTTCATTCAAATTCAAAATATCTGTTTATATTTCACATACAAATTTATGTCTGCGTGCATTGCATAAAAATTTCATGCATCAACAAATAATCACAAACAATACAACAATAGCAACTAAGGCAGCACAGTCAAAATGACAATTCATACAGACATGCATGCAAGTGATGGCGTTTGCAAGCGCTAGAATAAATATTGAAACGGATTTTCAAATGCATTAATTAATGAGGCATAACATATGCAAATACACATTACATAATCAAATACTATAATCACACACGCACACACATACAGCACTTAAGTGGTTAAAAGTAATTTACGGCAGATATATGTATGTGTGTTTGTTGCTAAAAGCATTTTTAGAACATTTTTTTGTAATTTATGGGTCAACTAACTCTTTGCAAATAATTATAAAATTTTTAATTACATAAAAATACTGTTAAGCACAAACCGCCACAAGCGCAACTATGTCTAGAACAAATTGGCTATGTGACTCACAGCAGAGGGTGTGTTTCCCGCACTAACCGTTAAAATGTCACGAGTAAGGAATTTATGTAATTAAATTTGAGAATGTGGGGATGACAAGTTGCCTCAAACTATAGCGGTAAATAGTGGTGATATTACTTATACATACATACACTTTCATGTGTGTTTACTTAACGCATCCCACCCGCTATCGTGACTTAAAAATCTTCTTCTACAGCTTGTGTTTCATAAAAATTTACGAAAATTTACGATCACTTAACGAGTTTCGTAGTGTCATTTCGTAAAAGGCGTTAGCTTAACGTAATTTACATAAACACATTTGGGAAAGTTCAATGGTATTTCTAAAATTGGTGGGAACACAACTGTAATCGGCGTTTTGAAATAAAAATTAGCTCATCAGCTTGCAATGCCGGATGCGGTGTATTGAAAAATTACTATCGCATGGCGCTAATTGGCTGCTGAATTGCGAAATTTTGCAAGCAACTCAGCGCTGACAAAGTAAAGCGGTAAATATATTTAGCACGCAGAAGTTCTGCAATTCTTACAAATGGCATACACAGTGTTGTATCTGCCGGAAGTGATTTTTTGTGGGAAGCTTTTTTATGCGTTTGTTTATATGAAGATTGATCGATATGAAGGTATTATGTTTTTTTGGCAAAAGGAGGCTAAAATAATTAAGTTCTTACTTGGCTATGAGGAAATAAATAGACAAAAATAATTTTAGTTTTAAATAGACGCGTGTAAATTGATATTATAATGTCAAATAAGCGCGAGCGGAGATTGGATGGAATTAGTCATCATATAAATGCTTCCTTAGGATTAGTTTGACTATCAGCTCTTATGTAATTAAGCAACTTATGAGTACCTTAAGTTCAAAATAATTTTTGAAAAATGCCAAAAAATAATATTTTGCATTGAAATAAAATATTATTAATGTTTTTTTATTTAATAATAATTAAAGAAAAAAAATTAATTTATTTAATAATAATTAAAGAAAAAAATTAATGGAATATTGGCTCACATGTGATTTTATAACTCCTGTATTTTTTTAATATTTTTTATTTTAATTTAATTCATACATAAAACTTAGATTATTTTTTTTTTTGTAACTTCTCAAATAATATAATTTTTTAATGTAAATAAATTTTTTTTTTATTCAATTTCTAGATAATATTTTTTCCTGTTAAAAATCAGCTTTTAATAAAAAAACTAAGAAATATTTATATAGTTTAATTTATTTCGGCTAAAATATAGCTTAAAATTAAAAATAAAAGTTTTAAGATAATTTTCGTCATAGCAAAGGCAAAATATCGTCATTATTAAGTAAAAAAAAAATTACAAACAATATTATAACAAATATTTTTTTCAAAAATTTTCAATAACTACAAAAATGATTAGTTTTAAACAAACTGCTGTACATAAAATTTAAAAAAAATATATTTTTTTTTCGTGAATTCTTAAATAATATTATTTTTTATGGAAATAAATGTTTCCTTTTTATTTTTTGAAAATTTCTTATTTCATTTTTAATATTTTTGCTCTTTAAAAATCAATTTTTAAGAATAGAAATCTAAGAAATATTTATGTAGTGTAATTTATTTCAAGTAAAAGCAAGACAAAATATCATCCTTATTAAATTAATAATAATTAATTAATTTTTAATTTATCAAAAATTTAAAAAATTCTACAAAAATTCTTACTTATAAATGAGCTTCTTTAAATAAAAATATAAAAGGAAAAATATTTTTTTGAAATTTCAAATTATGAATAAAATTATTTCATTCAAAAAAAAATAAAAAATTTAAAAAAAAATTAAAACAATTAACGAAAAGTTAAAAAAAATTAAAAACTTAATTTTCTTTTTAATTCTCAAATTATGAAAAACTTTTTTCGTTCGAAACTTAAAATACAATTTTTTTTTTGAATTTTGAAATTATATATAAATTTTTTTCATTCAAATATAAGAATGTTATGGCTAAATAAATTTTGCATAATTTGTTTTTCAGAAAACATTATATTTTAAACGATTTTTAGTACTAATTAAATTCAACTTAATTTAATTTCACTTTTCAATAAATAGCTTAAGATTATTTATAAAAACTTCAAATATTAAAAAAATTAACTTAACTGTTTTTTTTCTGTTACTGTTACTACCACTAAATATTAAAAAAATAATAATTATTTCTTTCATCCAGTAAAACGCAAAATATTTGCTTTGACGTAAATTAAATTTTGATTTTTGAAGAATGTCAAAACAACCAACTACACATAACATTTAATTATATATATGTATACACACAAAACTTTGCATGCGGAATAAATCATTAATAAAATCGAGTTTCACAACATTTTATTAATTATTTTCAACCATCAAATCTTTATATATATTAAATTATTTAATTAAATTGGTATGCATTCAGCGCAGTTACCGAGAATTTGAAATTCACGCGAGCCAGGGAGAAAATGAAATTAATTCGAAACAGCATTCGAATGCCTTTTCTGCTAAGCGCACACAATACAACGCCCAAAACATATACAAAAATCCCAGCAACCCACCTGGTTAACCGCTACACACACACACACACACATATGTATATGTGATTGTATTGTAGCGAAATTTAATTCGCCTATTGAGCACAAACCGTTTGACTAACTAATTCAGCTTTTTCGAGCAGCTGATGTCATCCACAATTTTTGGCTCGCTGCGAGAAAGTCCGAATGCAAATAGCGTATGCAAGAGGAGGGAGCGCAAGCCAAAGGAAAAAAATATAAAATAAAATGTGGAAACAAAATAGCAGCGCTCACTTAGAAACAAAAAAGTAATAAAAATAATATCAACGGCATTATTAGCAGTCCAAACAGCGACCTTCACCAACACATGCAAGCTGCATGGTGTTAACGGTGCAGATACATACCAGCACAAGTCAAGTGATGGAGTGATGATCAAATAGCATTTAACTAAAAATTAAACAGTATTTGTTTGTGTGCGTGATCTTCGGCAGCCGATTGCTAATATAATCCGCAGTGTTGTTGTTTGTTTGCGTATCAATACCTGAACTGGGTTTGAAAGTGAAACTGGTAATTTTGTGTAAACACGCTGCCTGTCGCTCGCTTTCTGCCTAGTGCTGCAGGAAATCAGAAAAAGAGGCCTAAATGACATAGGTCCAATGCGCAGAAGCCGCGTTTATTGGCATTTGGCTGCTGCTAACGCGGCTCATCACGCTTCAGGCGATTGGCAAATATGTAGCTGGTTTGGTTTTTTTTTCTTTTTTTTTCTATTAAGTTAAATATTTTTCTTCTTTTGCTTAAAACGCAACTATATCTAATATTTATGTTTGAATATTTATGTTTGCTAAAAAGCTGTTGGTCAACTTAATAAGCTGCTGACATTTGAATATCTGCTTTTCAACAATTTTATTGGTTTCTTTGCGCAGCAGTGGTGTCTTATGGAGTTGTTTGTCGAAGCTGCGTAGACTTCTACTTAGCATAACATTTTTGTTTTATTAATTCTTCTATTCATACTTTATTTTATACTTTATTTATCTATTTTTTTAATTCTGTTTTATTCTTCCTCGCCATTGTTGCTTCTTGTTTACGGCTTAATGTGACTAGAGTTGAATAGAAGTTATTGATTATTGCTCACTGGATTTAAGTTTGCGTGTTTCAGGCAGCGATTAGCATTGACACTTTTACTTTTTATATTCATTTTTAGTGGTTAGCATTATTTAGCATTGTCTTTGGTACCATTAAGGCCAATGGCAATGTCGCAGACAAAGAATGCTAACGCATAAGGAATCTGCAATGTCGTCATGACGCCAATCGAAGTGATAAAAGTCAAGGAGTTTTTGGTGGGTTAAATATCACATATGTGTATATGGGTATGGATGCGATTTTAATGAGGAAAGCACGCTGAATATGAAAATTTTTTTTATTTTTAACTTTAAATCTCTAACTTTAGTTTCAAAAGCCTACAAAATACAAAAAATTAACAAAGTTTTATACCAAATTCCCTTAAATCTTTCATAATAACTGCCAAATACAACTCTGCCTTGGCTAGCACCAAAACTTCCACACAAAAATCTCTTAAAGCTTTCATAATAATCGCCAAATGCAGCAAAATATACACGCCTGCTTTCGCTAGCACCAACAATTATAAAATTAACGAAATTTCATACCAAATTCCTTCCAAGCTTTCATAATAAATCCACATACAACTCCTCTTTCATAAGAACCAAAACAAGCATTCATAATTAAAACTGTAATATTTTAAAGGCTTCCAAAATGTATTTTAAAATTTATTAGTCTCTTCTCTTTCTTCAAAAAATCTGTGCAACTTATTTTCCACCACACACTGTTGCTCCGCTGTTGACGTAAGAACTATTTCTATACCTAACCCAATTTATTATAATTCATTATTCATAAATAAGTCATTCTTTTCATGAATAGAAACCTAAATTATTGCATTTCCACTTCATTAATGAATAAGCTTTCACCGCAAAAGCAGAAAGCTAATTTCTTCAGTAAGCGCTTTTATATTGCTATAACTGGGAAACGCAAACGTTATAACCCATTTATGCCGCAAAAATAGTTCAAATCGCCCATTAGCATATCATATAGAATTCATATTTTTTAGGTTATGCGTCATTCATTATTAATTATTTTTTGCGTCTGCAGTTATAGTCGAAAGCACAACGGAGCTGATAGCGCTTGCAAATAAAGCAGAAAATGTGTATAACATACGTACTATACATATGTAACTCTTTGTTTAAAAGATGTTAAAAATTCTAACGGCATTTGAATTGCTAATATATTTATTGCTGTGGGAAAAAATTGGCAAAAAATTTTGTGAATGCCGGAGCTTACATGTGTTTTTATTAAACTATTTTTTGTTAATTTGCTTTTTATATATTAATTAATTCGTGTTATACAGAGCGGCGTGACATGGGATTCAGTGTGGTAAGCTTTAGGCTAAGCTGTAAGACTTTTTGGTTATAGTTTTGGGTATTGTAATAAAATCCTTTTGGGAGTAGAAATGTGCTTAATTTTATAAAAAGTAGCAAGGTTTAGGGAAGTCTGTACGACTTTTGGGTATAGTTTTGGTTATATTTGATTTTGATTATATAGGCAATATTTTTTGATTTTTCGATTTGAAAATTTAATTACTTTTTTAATTAAGGTAAGTATATATATTTGAAATAAGTACAGTTTAGTAACAGTTAAGCGTTTAACTGTTATTTTTAAGCTTGAAATTGGATATTTTTTAAAGAAAACTCAACATTTTCAACATTCTTTCTTCGTGCCTCTTTTTGGCCAAATAAAGGTAATTCCCTTAGTCTATTAGAGTATTTTTGAAATTAATGATATGTTGTACATTAAAATTAGAAAAAAAATACCCTAATTAACCGATTATGAAATGTAGCAGTTAGCGCTAACTAACTAATTTACACACTTCGCGCCCAAATACCTCGCTGGTAATGGCAAAAGTGTTACTTTGAGCTACTGCAACACCTTTGGCAGAGCAAATAGAGACTGCTTACATTTTTGAGTGTTAATTGAAGTAGTTTTGTGTTTGCGTATATCATATATCTTTACGTTTCATGCACCACTACAAGATAAAAATATTAATTAACGGTCGGAGAAATATAAATTATAAGCCAGTGGATCATTTACAATTTACTCCAAGGAATTTAATATTTAATAATTAGCAATATTTTATATCTAAGCTCAATAAATTGATAAAGAACTAGATGAAGCTATTAAGAAAGCCACTCAAGTACTTTATATGCAGCTCTGTCCACACCATGAAATTTACTGTTTGCTCTCTATTTAGCCATAAATTAAACGCAATTCCCGTTATATTGAGTGAATTCTCAATCATCAATAATCTAATATAAAGCCCTGTTCACACTATACAAATTACAGCTCGCACTCAATTCAGTCATAAATTAAACATATGTAAGTCCCGTTATATTGAGTGCTTTTTCAATCAGCTGTTACATCATATACAGCCCTGTCCACACCATGCAATTTATTGCTAACACTAAATTTATTCATAAATTAAACATGATTACCGTTATATTGAGCGTTCAACAAACTGTCAAATAAATTATTGCAATGTGCAAATTGTTACAAATGTATGCAATGAACAGTAGTAGATTAACAGTAAATTACACCTGCCGGCCAGTCAGCTGTACAGCATGCTTACAAAGCGCTGAATTGATTAAGCGGCAAGCAGCTTACAATTATTGTATAATTTTATTGATATAACTGTATTCACTTGTTGTGTGGGCAAGTTCTTAAATACAGTTATAACTGTTACTTGGGAATACGTAATAAAATATGTAAAATATATGTGTGTAGATAAATTTCAAGCGCTTGCAGACAACGAGTTTTTCATATTTCACTCAATTTTATCGCAACTCTTTAAGAGAATTTATTTAACAGCGATAAGCATCTGCCACCGCGACTAGCAGCGTTAAAGCCGGGTAGGTGTTGCCGAAAATTTGCCAAAATTGAAGTGTACAAGCGAAACTACCTAAATTTTACAACATACCGTTAACAACAAGACATAAACGACAGCAGTTGGTTACCCGCTTCGTGGCACGCATGCACGCAGGCGTTTGACCTTTCGTTGGTTTTTTGCTTACATGGCCAACAGTGTGTTACAATAAAGTGTGTTTAAAGCAACGGTTGCTTGGTGTAGAGGAAATTCCTAAACAATGCCGTTATAGAAAAAGTGCTGAAGTGGTAAATGTAACAGAAAAGAAGAACCGCAATATGCGGAAGTTTAAAAAGTGATGCAAAAATAGACGCAATGTAAAATAAAAATCGGTATCAATTTAAATAAAAACAGACGTGAACAGTCTGCGAATGCGTGTTGAATCGGAAATGTGAGATGAGGCACCCACAACGGCAGGCAAAAACAACGCGACGACTGTGGGGCATCTAAATTTGCGTTTGTTTGCCAACTCACGTTTGCACGCACACACCCGCACGCATTCGTACAAACAAACAATTAATTATGCAGTCAGCCGCAGAGGCGCAGATCGCCATCTGCGGGCAACCAGCTTTTTTTACGCATTTAAAGATTTTTCTTTTGTTTTTTCGACTGCTTTTCACGTCTTACGGTTTCGCCATTTGCTGCTATTTGTCGTGATTTCTTGTAATTTCATATCTGCACTTAACGTTAAGCTTTGTGACGTTAATTGTTATGCGTAAATGGCGCTCCAGAAGCGGCAGCTTAAGAACATTACAACCCAAAAACAAAAAAAAAAAATATTTTCTACGTTTTTGCGGGTATTAGTCAGCAACAGTCGCACTACGCTACTGAAGTGCTGCAAAAGGCAAAGGATGATAGCGCAGTAACACCAACCACAACAACAGAGCTTTTGGCAACGCTTTTGGTAGCTCTTGCATAAATAGCAGACCTGGCATTGTCGTCAGTCTAGCAGCGTTATTATCATATTTGCATTATCAGCTGCGTGCACAATGCGTAGCAAAGCGACAACAACAACTACAAAATGTATAAATATGAGTAAATTTTGATGCGAAGTACTGTCTTGACTCTGTCTGTATTAAAGACAGCGTTGCTGGTGGACATCAAACTCATACATACGTACATATGTATATACATACATTCATATCTTTATACATACATATTCATGGCTTAAAGTGCCGACTTTGGTCTACGCAATTTCTTATTCTTTGCTGGTTTTTTATTTTTAATGTTATTTATAAAGTCATGCAAGCGTTCTTTAGAAAATATATTTGCATGTATATCTGTAACACACTTAGCATAGCAAAGTTTCTACGCACGTGATACTTCTTACTATGTCGGCCCTTCAGATGGTCACTCAAGATTGCCAAGCTTGATTTACTTTTCTTTGTAATTTTCTTTATATGTTTGTAGATAATTATGGAAACAAGATTGTTTTGCCTGTGTAAAGAAGCAACTTGGATTCGTCATCAGCAATTTTTAGGTAAAAAGTTCTGATAGAATTCAGCGAGCAGAAATTAATGATTGTTCACACCAAAAAATTTAAATATAAATGATGTGAATCATGTCTTTTAAAGTGATTTATAAAAAGCTGCCTGGATAGGTATTAAGGGTTCAAATAAATTCGAGCTTATAGAGTATAGAACATAAAAATAAAAAAAGAATATAAAACATGGAATATATAATATAAAATATAGAATATAAAATATAGAATATAGAATATAGATTATAGAATATAGAATATAAAATATAAAATATAAAATATAGAATATAGAATATAGAATATGGAATATAGAATATAGAATATAGAATATAGAATATAGAATATAGAATATAGAATATAGAATATAGAATATGGAATATAGAATATAGAATATAGAATATGGAATATAGAATATAGAATATGGAATATGGAATATAGAATATAGAATATGGAATATAGAATATAGAATAAAGAATATAGAATATAGAATATAGAATATAGAATATAGAATATAGAATATAGAATTTAGAATTTAGAATATAGAATTTAGAATATAGAATATAGAATATATAATATAGAATATAGAATTTAGAACATAGAATATAGAATATAGAATATAGAATATAGAATATAGAATATAGAATATAGAATATAGAATATAGAATATAGAATATAGAATATAGAATATAGAATAAAGAATATAGAATATAGAATATAGAACATAGAACATAGAACATAAAATATGGAATATAGAATACAGAATATAGAGTATAGAATATAGAATATAGAATATAGAGTATAAAATATGGAATATGGAATATAGAGTATAGAGTATAGAGTATAGAGTATAGAGTATAGAGTATAGAGTATAGGAAAAAAATATAGAACTTAGAATATAGGATATAGGATTAGAGTTGGAATATAGAACGTAGAATACTTAATATTTTAACAAAAAACTCATCATTATATAGAAAAAAAGGTTGAAAATGCATTTTTCAAAGTTATTTATGTCAAGCTAACCTCTACAGGCATTTAAGTTCGAAATTCCTCTTCCTTTTTGACTTCAAAACGAATTTACCCCAAATTACGATAATATTATTGCTTAATCGAAAAACTATATTTCTAAATCCTTTCAAAAAGCTTCGAAAAACGTATCTTAAAACAAGATAATAAAACAGCATTTAACCTAAATCCCATCAAATTGGCTTAACTCACACAAAAATCAAAATGCTGCAAAACATTTTCGAAAAATTCACTCAATCAACGCCAAACATCCTTTTTAATACCAATTTTTTTCATTTATTTCATTTACTCCCTGCAATTGTGATTAGAATCATACTGATTGATTCGCAAATTGAAGCAGCAATCCTCACATGCAATCAATCAAACGGTTTTAGTTTTTGGTCAACAAGCTGTAGCCTGGCTTAGCGGCAGCAAATGGCTTAAAAACGCAGGTTGTTAAGTAAAACGCTGTGAAATGTGCAATTTATTTAGTCACCCCCTTGCAAACACACGCAATTAAATCGACAATCAAAGCCATTGACACCTTAGTGAAAAATAAGTGCAGTTTATATGTGAATACACAGCCTAATGGATGAGCAATGCAGACAAAAAAATAAGAGTAATCAGTCAGACGCAAAATCAAACAAATTTAATTAACATATCTGTCTTGTTTGTGTGTGTGTGTTTTGTTAGAGCGTGCGCGCTCTTCAATATAACAGCGATACTAACTGTATGCGTAACCGTATAAAACATGTAAACACATATAAAATATTTAGCGCAAAAGCACAACCTTGAAATGCTTACTTTATAATTTTCGCAAATAATTTTTTTTGCGAATTTGTTCGCTATTTCTTTTGCGATTTTATTTCTTCGTTTGGATTTTAAAATAACAATTAAGGCTACGTACACGCTTTAAATTTGTAGAGTAGATAGCGCTTTCATTGATTGTGTCATGAGGCTATAAAAATTTTTGCGAAATTCGGCAACAAGCAATAAGAAATTTGGCAACATTGCAATTTTCATTGATTTGAAAGATACGATTTGTGTGATTTTAGAAATAAGTATTATTTTAAAATGTTGCATAAGACTTAATTTTGAATGAATCTTTAAAAAAATGTATTTTAAATTAAAAAAAATGTCAAGATTTGAAAGTTGTTTTTTTTTTATTGGTATATAGGTTGGTTTGCAAATTAGGCATTGAAAATTCATTGGCTTAAATTTTTTTTATTTAAAATACTGAAAATATTAATTAAAAGTAATTTTTATATTTCTAAACCCACGCCAGAATTGTCAAGCATAATGTATTAAAAATAAAAATTTTAATTCTGTTTTTGGGATTAAAAATTGGATATTGAGAAAATTTTTGTTAATTTAAAAATTTGAGTAACAAATAAAATAATTATTTTTCAGTGGATAAAAAATTTATAAAATAAAATAAATAAAATAATTAATATCTGATGTTTAGTCAAACATTTTCGAATTAAAAAATTTAAAACTAAAGCTGATAAAATGTTTTTTTTTTTTAATTTAAAAATTGAAGTAACAAATAAAATGATTATTTTGAATAAAAATTTTAGAAAAAAAATTAAATAATTATTTTTCAACGAATAAAAATTTCATAAAAAATGTTTAATCTAATTTTTAATCCAACATTACTTAATTAATAAATTCGCAATTGTATATGTATTTTTTCTAACATTGAATTCGCAAATTTATAACTTATACATATATGTAGATTAAATCCACTAAAAACCATAAACCTCTTCTGCTCATGGCTCATTGACCATGTAAAATGCTGTCAAATTGGTTTCCTTGTAGTTGTTGTAGTGATAGACGGCACTAACCTTTGCTTGATAAACATTGGCAAGACCAAGGTGCCAAAAACACTTCATACACACACACGGACATGGTGCAAATTGATTGGCAAAATAGTTATATTATATACACCTTAGAATATGTTAAGCAAGGAAGGTCATCAATAACAACTGTAAAATTGAAAATAAATATATTTCTGCACAAAAACACGCAAATAATATTTGCGAATAAAAAAAGCAACGAAAATCCATTCGCATAATTATTATATTCATCATAGGAATTTTGGGTTGAAGACCCGCGAGCAAAGCGTTGACCGAAATACAAGTATCGGAAAAAAGCGAAAATAAACAAAGAGCGATGGCACAATTCGGATATTTTGTACCGCTTCCCGGAGGAGCTACAACATACTACTTAGCCATGCTTACAGCACATATTTAGTTATTTGCTTTGGAGAATGACGTGTGCAAGATGTAAGCAAAAATGCGTCAGCTGCTCAATTCATTAATTATGTATCGAAAACTGCAAAAAAACGAAGGTAAGCAAGCAACAGTTGCAGATGAAGCATTAAAATGCAAAATACGCTATGTTTACGGTTTAAAGGTAATAGGAAAAATATAAAAACAAGTAAAAAATCAATAAGAAATTAGAAAAAATATATAAAAAATTAAAAAAAAAAATTCAATATAAAATTTAAAAAAGTAATAAAAATAAGAAATTAAAAAGAAGTATTTACAAAAGCGCCAAAATATTTCTCTAATTGTTTATCTTGCCAAAAAAAAAAGCTGTGACGGAGCGCACGCAAGCTGTCTGATTTTGTAGCTGTCATTGCAAAGTAACCCGCGTGTCACGTCGAAACCACGCCAAAAACCACTCCAACTAACGGTGTTTAGCAGCGTGTATTATATAAAATAATAAAACGACAAACAAACGAAAATCGTGAGATAAAAGGCCAACGCATTTCATTTATCATTTTGGCATACTTTAGTTTGGGCCACAAGAAAAAAATATTTCTGCCTCCACCTTTTTTAGTTTTTTTCGCCGAGCGCAACAATAATATCAACATTCGGCTGGCTATGAATGAAAAATGCAAATTTGTTGAAATAACATTTCCTATTTACAAATCGTTTTATTTATAGCCGCTCATTTGCAAATTTGATTGAGCCAAATAATATGAAATTAAATTTGAAAATCTCTAATTTGGTGGCAATAAAATTTCAAAAAAATGGTAACTGTTTTTTAGTTTTGTTTAATAGGTGTTGACGTAGGTAGTGGAAATTTTTGACGAAAACTTATTTTAGAAAATTTGCTGTAACGCCTGTAAGAACTCAAAGTCATAGATTTTAGTCGACAGTGGCTGATTGGTATGGCAGTGAAGGCGGACATATAAGGGTGACTTGACTACATCGAAAACTGTTTGTGGGCAAAGTACCACGCTCACTTTCAGGCAGTAAACTATTATTAAATAACTTTAAACGGTGTTCTTGTTCTGTTTCGGAATATTTGACAGTACGTACCTACAAAATAGGAACCAGTTGTATGAAAGCTAGTGAAGTTTTCATGCGGTTAGTTTCATTGCTATTAATAATTGTGTCATAGTAGAAAAGTTAGCTTGGAAAGATAATTATTATGAAATTGTCAGTTGCAAAATTGAAACAATGTTGAATAATTTAGTAACTTTAAGACATCGTTTAAGTGTTAGGGCACAAAAACTGAAGATTTCGTTTAACTTATGAAATCTTTTGACGAAGCAAAAACATTCAATGCGATTTTAGTTCTAGTCCTTTGACAACATGCAATCCAAAAACAACTCAAACCACCTACCGACAACATTTTAAAGAGCTTCTAGCAAGAAATCAATCACTTACTCAAATTAGTAAAATTATTTTAGGTTAGATCGTTCCTTAAAACCATCATTTCTCTCAAGTAGCCTTCGCTGATTCACGCAGTTATGACAATGATTCAAGAGCACCACCACAATAAAAAGGAAAAGTGAGAAAGTAGCAGAAGCCAATATAACCGGTATTGTTAATATTGCATTTCTAGACTTCTAGAAGCTTGCAGAGTAGCAGACCGTCCACAAAAGAAAGCCACAAAGTGTGACCTTCATTTAATTATTCCATATTCTTTCTACAGAACTTTTTTTATATTATTTCATTTTTTTCCACATTTTATTTATTTAGTCGCTTTTTAATGGCTTTTACCGGTAAGTTTTGTTTTACCAGCGTCGTGGAGGTGAATAATTTCGACTGTTGTTGTTTCCTTTCTCAGAACAGAAACAATATGAGCTTGAGAGTTATACGCAAATGCTCGTCAGCTTTTAACGACAAACAAAAATTTGCATTCGCATTTATTTCGCGAAGACAAGTTAATTTGTATGCGTATACCGTTAGAAGTGTGTTGGCAGATTTATAACGGTGCTAGGTACTAAACGCTATGGTTGCTAAGAAAAAAGTTAACAAAAGTGAATGCGTTAGAAGTGTGCTGGATTTGCAGAAAAGTGGTTTAAAAAAGTAGATATTGAAGAACCGCATAAACTGGATTGGGAGCGCAAGGCAGAGTACGTATAAGTATAGACAGAAGAGAAGGAGTAATATGCAGAGTAAAGCTTGCATAATGTATTACAAATGCTGCGAATACTATTGCTACTAAAAACCCGCCATAATACATTATTATCACAACTTTCCCCATTACTCATATACAAATATTGCAAAAAGTTGTCTCTCCACGACGCTGTCATAACATTTCGTTTTATTTTTGTGTTTTTCACTTTAGAATGTAAACAAATAATATTTGTTTTAGCGAAAATTACATCAAACACTTACTAAGGCTTCGCATGGCGACAGCTAAATCTGAGCTGACAGCCTGTGGACATTACTCATGTGTACAAACATATGCACGAGTGTGGGGAAATGCACTCAAGCCGTTACAGCCGCGCGGTTAAAGGTGAATTTTGCGATTTGAGCAATAAGTATACAAGCTACAAGCTTAGAGCACAGCTATTGGTAGAATGCATTTAATGGTTTTCCTAACTCGCCGCAAAATACGAAAAGTATAGTAACTACAAATATGATGCTCAAAACAAAAAGAAAATGTTGCGCCGTGTAAAAGTCATTAAATGTCAGGTATTTAAAATAAAACAACGGCCATAAAGTATTCATACATATGTACTATATCTCGTATATAATGATGTATGTAGAATCGTGTGCATTAACGGTTCCGCACATAATATTTTTACAAAAATATGCATACGAATATATTCAACTCACAATGTATTACACGATGAGAAATAAGTAAGTCACATACGGGGATACAAGAAACTAAATTTACAAAATATTAATATATATTTTATATATTATTATATTTTTTAATTATAAAATTTTACTTCAATTATATTGATAAAAAATTAATAATAAAAAAATTAAAATTTAAATTATACAATTTTTTTTTATTTTATTTTTCTTTTAACTTTAAAAAAAATTTTGTGTTATAAAAAAAATATTTTATAATTTTTTTTCTAAATTTTAGTCTTCTTCCTGCTTTTTTTGTTTAATTTTAAGATAATACTCCGATTTTTAATGCTTGAATTCTTCAAAAGAATTTTTAGCACCAACTCAAACTCGTTGTTTAAGATTTTGAGTTTATGACATGTCATCAAATGCTATGTCCAGGTGATTATGAAACTTGAACTGTAATTAAGACAACTTTCTAACAAAAAAAATATGTTCTATAGGAAAACAGTTGCCACATTTTTTTTTTTTAATTTTGAGCTTCATTTAAAAAAAGGAAGTTTAAAGCTTAAAAAATCCAAAAAATTGGTTACAAAGTGTATATGCCAAACTCCGTGTTTATGAGTAAGCGTTTAACGCTACAATAACAAAAAAAACTCGCATTTTTCTCTAAATTCTCTAAAAATATTTTTTTTCGAATTAAAATATGTTTCTTGTTTTAAAATATTTTACACTGACATAGAAAATTGATATTTAATAATTTTCTAATAAAATCCAATAAAAATTAAATTTCGTTTGCAGAAAAGTTCTATCATAGACTAAATTTTTGATTTATATAATTTTTTTATATAAATTATTTTTTTAAAGATTAATAAACCCAAAAGAGAGATAACTTTAAATTCATATACATGTAAATATAAATGATAAAATAATAAATATAAATGATAATAAATAATATAATAATTAATATATTTAGACTCATATTTTTAAATATTTAGTAAAAAAAATTAAATAATTAATAAAAAAATAATTTAATTTTTTTAATTTAATACTTAACTTTAATAAATTATTTTTTATTAATTTTGGAAAAAGAAAATTATTTATTTTGAAAAAATTATAGATTGATTTTTTAAACAACCTTTACATATAAAGAATAAATTGAACTTTATATTTTTAAATTAATATAACTGACAAAAATTTAATTTTATTTTTTTTTTAATTCAGTACGTAAATTAATTATTTTTTATTTACTAATTTAAAAAAAGAAAACTATTTGTTTTTAGAAAAATTAATTTTTGTTAATAAACTAATATCTTAAAAAATCAAAATTAATTTAATATTAGTATTTACGTAATTTATTTTTTATTTACTTAAAAGAAAAAGATTTTTATTTATCGAAAAAAATATATATGTGTATATTTATAACTTTCTATAAAAAAAATAATATTTCCTTTCTCTTAAAAAAATATTTAATTTTTAAAATTAAAGAAAGCTTTATATTTATTTTTTAATAAAATAATTTCTACTTTAAATATTTGTTTTAAACATATTTTGGCTTTTTTTAGTTTTCTACTCATATATGACAATTTTTTTAATAAAAGAATATCTACTTTAAATATATTATTTCTATTTTTGAAATACGTATGTATATATTTTATTTTCTTTAATTTTTTTTTAATTTTTTTTTAATTCTCAAACTTACCATGCATAGTACAGCACGCGCCATTTTGCAAATATAAAATTTGATTTGCTTTAAGCAAGGAAAATTACTTTTCTAAAAGTTCTAGGCGATCTATTAAAAAATCTTTAGAGAAAAAAGAAAAAAATTAATTAATTAATTATGACAGCAACGGCAAATAACACGTTTAGCATTTATTTATTGTATTTTAACACTTAATCCTTTGAAAGCGTTTGAAATGTATTTTTAGAATTTGCTTTTAGTCCTTTAAATTATTTGCATTTGTTACACAGTGTCTTTGTTGTATATACGTATGTATATATTTTAATAATTCAGCAAGCCACAGTTATTTTTTCAAATGTTTGTTGTAATATCCTTTAAGTGGTTGCGTGCACAAGTGTTTTTTGGAGGTTTATTTCAAACTTTTTTAAGTTTCTTCAAACTTTAGTTATTTTATAAACTTTTAAACTTTCGTTAAATATATTTTTATATAAAACTATATTTTTGCCGTTAAATGCTTTTTTAATAAACAAAAATTAAGTGTTAAATTTCAACAAAATATGTATGCTGAAAATTACAATTTGAAAAAAGCTTTACTTTGCTAGACCGTACCGTTTGGACCGATCTGTGAGAACTGAAGATGCTCGTCGCGCTACTTGCCAATATAAATGAAGACTGCGAAATCCAGCAAAAGCCCCAAACTGCGAAACAACATCTTTAACAAAAATAACAATGCGATCTGCCACGCCAATAACGCACACACACAATCTCAAACACACCCAAGCAAACACATGCATATGCACAATGTGTAATGGTGCGCAAGCGCAGACGCTGCAGTCAACAGCGACGCCGACGCAGCAATTCATTAACTTTTCAGCGACAAAATCAGACGCATCATCGGCGAAGAAGAATAAAGTGAGCATCTTTAAAGTCAACAACAACAACAAGCAGCTAGCTAGCACTAAACGCTCGCATGTTGGCTACGTAGCGCACGCTGCCATCAATTGCCGCTGTGTAGGTGCGTTTCAAGCCCAAAACCTGCCGGCTCGTCAAGCGCAGGCGAGAAACAAGTTTTTTTGTTTGTTTAGCCAGCAACGATCGGCTGCGCCGATACGTGAGTGAGAGTCAAATGAGTTCGTGTTTGTTGCGCTCGCCGGCGCTCTTTTGGACGCGTTCACGGACAGGTGTTGCGCCCCTGTGGAAAATACTATTCACTTGCTCATATGTGGTTGTGTATGTGCGCTCGTTTATATGCAAAATGTAAGGGTTGCTTTCAGTGTTTTTGCATGTGTGTGTGTGTTGTTGGTATAAAATATTCTAAAATTTGAAGTTAACACAGCTATTTGTATGCGTGTATTTGCTCGAGATATATAAATGAAGCAACTGTGAAGCAAAATTACGTAAAGTTGCGCTTTAGCAAAAGGCTCACACAAATACAAACACATCTATGCACATATGTAAGTTTATATGTGTGTGTACAGAATCACATTTTGCCAGCCGTTCGCTTGCCTTATTCCTTGTTCTCCATTTGTTCGCTCACTAATTCACTCACACACGCACACGCATGCAGACAATTCACCAAGAAATATTCGCCGATCCGTTTCCAGTTTTTCCTGCTGCCACATAAAATTCATTAAAATCGTTTTGCGTGTGATTTAATAAGTAATTAAAATGTTTGCATTTGAAGCACAACCACATTTGAACCCGGCCAGTTCGTGCAAATAATGCTTGTGTTGTTGTGTTTTCGATTTTCTTGCGTTCGTTTTTTGTGTGTTTCAACCACATTTATTAGCAATTCTTTTAATTGAAATTCTAATATTTTCGTTGAAATTTATTTGCTGCCCATCGATTTGAATGAAATTAAGTTCAAATTATTTCCGCAATATTTAAAATTTTGATTCAGGTGGTTGATAAATACATATATGAACATACATATTATATGCAGAATATACATATATACAAGTATATTCACAAATCTGCGTTTTCCATTTGAATTTTTTTGTAACTAAATAGCTTAATTATTAAACATCAAACATGCCACTGTGTAATAATGAGGAACTTAAAAATATATTCTTTAAACCTCCATGAATGAGTTGATTACTTATGATTAATTCTTGAATTATTACTACTTTTAAATTCGCCTATAGAAGTCTATTAATCAGTATTATTAAAAATTATTAACAATTTATAAAATATAAATGATCAAAATGAATTTTTTTGGCTTATTAAATTTTTATAATATTTAATTTGTAAAGAGTTAAGTTTTTATACCCTCAACAGTGTGCATTAGGTTTGTCACGCAGTTTCTAACAACCAGAAATAAGCGTCGGAAAACCCAAAAGAAATATATGCATTATAAATGATCAGCGCGACGATTTAACTACTGTCTTCTGTCTTTTGTATTTCTATAATAAATAAAATAATAGGATTAAAGAACACAAACAAATGTTAATCAACGGAAATATTTTATAATTTTTTAAAATATTCTCCTTAAGATCTAAACACTTTTGCATGTCTTTGCAGCAATTGTCGAAGCACTTTGGCCACTTTGAGTGAGGAATCTCCAAAACATGCCTTTTGAGCTCATCAACCGCCTCTTCAGGTGCCGAAAAATTTTGACCTCTTATTTTTTTACGGACGGGAATAAAAGAAAGTAATTCGATGCTTAGTCAGGACTACACTGATATGGCTCATCAAAGCGAGGTTTTGAGTGCTCAAAAATGCAATTGTTTCCGTCGTTGTATGAGAGCTGGCATTGTCGTGGTGAAGAGTGATCCGTGTTCGGTGGCTGGTTTTCTTGATTTCTTGAAATAAAACAGGCAAACAAATGATTGTATATCACTCAGCATTCACTGTTCTGCAATGTTCCAGTTGTATCGTTGCGACAAGTCCAGTTTTTTCAAAAACCTGGCAACCCTTTGCTCAAAGTGGCAACTTTAGTTGGATTCGACTCATCTGAAATCACTCATACAGTGCTTGCTGCTTTCTTTCAGGTTCATACGCCTGAATTCACGATGCACAATGCCATAGACGTGTCACAATGCCATAAACGTGTTTCAAAGTACAGCTATCGGACAAATCTACACGAGACTTTATTTGCAATATAAATTGTATAGGACCCAAAGAGAACAGATTTTCTTTTACAATCAAATGTTCATGTAATATTGAATGTTTGCTGGTCCCATCAATGCCTATACTTTTCTCGATTCCACTTGGGTCACATGACGATCAACTTGACGATCTTACAATATCAGTTTGCGCACAGCCACAATAGCTTTCGGAACACCAACGTCATGAAATTCATCTTGGAGCAACCAATTGAATTCTTCTACCATCGATAGACGCTTGTCCTTGATGGAGTTTCATCATCAAATATTGAATTAACTTCAACGATGCACAGTTGCTGAATTAATCCACGTCGAAAGTTGTAAAAAATAATTGGGTAGAAATGATTGTGATTTAATTCCGTTTTTTGCACGAGATGAATATTTTAAATTACTGTAAATAACACAAATAGCATTCGTATGTCAAAACGTTCTAAGTGTGTATATGATCAATATATCAAACTTTGTTTTGAGTTACTAGATTGCAAAACTAGGGAACCAAAACCCGAAATATAAACCTTACACATGTCTGTCTATTTGTGCTTTCCAAAATTATTTGCTTTCAACAATGTTAATCATGTTGTCCGAGATAATTCGGATTACAGCAGAGCAGTTTTAACGCAAGGTTTGAGCATAACTGCTACTCTCACCAGACATAAGTAGATGCACAACTCTTCTGTCATTGGAAATGAGAGAGCAACTCGCCTACTCAACTTTGACAGTTGACTGAATCGCGTACGTTTTGACGTTTCGCTATCTCTGCTTATCTCTGCTCTCACGATTACAATATTATAGTGAGTGCCTTTAGCACAGAAGAGAAAGGATCGTTTTGATCCGACTGTCGATGATTTTAAAATCCATGATGGCTCTCCCAAGATCACAAAACTCAAACCCACATCGAACACAATATTGAAAGATTGAATTTATACTTCCAAAATGCTTATAGTAATAAGAGAAAGTTATAGTATGGATATCAAATCACGCACTCGTTTCTTTGTTGTTAAGATTGTCTAACCACTTTCGCTCTTCAACATTCATTCAGCTTCTGTGAGATTAATGTTCAACAAATCAGTGTAACTACTGATCGTTGCTGCCATCTTTCGCATAAACTGCGTGTTACAGCTGATCTTAAATGAATTTTAGCAAAGTTGAAAGAGATTTGATTCTGCGAAGAACATATGCATCCAATAACTCAAATACGGAGAGATCGGTCAAAGAAAAAGAAATAGAGATATAGTTGTTAAATTAAGAAAGAAGAAGGTAAGATGTGTTGTAAAACCTGTGCGGATTTCAGAAAAAATATCAAAAGGTTAAAGGATCTAAATAAATAAATTCTCCTAAAAATTAATGAAAAAGTTCTGCTGTTTACAGAATTTCTCGCAGAGGTGTATTAGTGTGTGAGTATAAAATGACAGCTTAGAACAACACTCTATAAAAAAAATCTTTCCTTACTAAAAATTCCTATCGATGAATATGCCCATATATTGTGGTGAAAATATAAGCATATCATTTTTAATGAGTAGCCAAACTACATAAAATAAACAGAAGTTCTGAGACAATTTTTTGATTATTCGATCGAAGCCTCCTACCAATGAAAGCTTTTGAGGAGCTCTCGTGTGCCTCGGTAATACTCTGCTCGCCTTTGGTGGAAAAACTAGCGTAAGTTAGTCGAATTTTCAACTTCCAGTTTGGGCAATATGAACTACAATTGCGATTATGCCTTTGCTTTTAGCAATTCTTCAATAAGAAAATTAAAATCAATTCAATATTTTAATGAGTTAAACGTCTCAAAGACTTGCTCTTATTGGTGGCAATAAAAAAGCGATAAAAAGCATTCTAAAAGTGAAAGGACAATGCATAAAATATGCAATGAATAAATAATACATATATAGCACGGTAATTTAAATTGAAGCAAATGTCTATGGAATGTCAAAAAAAAATTAATTTTTTATATGAACCTGAATATTGGTGCAGTCAAAGCGTTATATAAGAATCATCAAAGGAAATCGAGTGATTAATAAAAAGTTGTGGAAGATGCACAAAAGGCGAAATTTGTTTACGCCGCCTCTTTATGGCACTAACTAATCTAATTTTATTGAAAAACAACAAAATATATTTGTCATTGCCAGCCTGTCAATCTACTTGCGACACACGTCAACTGCACATACCGACTGTTCTAACTGTGAAACACACCCTAAACCGATGAGACTTGTTAAAGCATATAAAAGATATTAAAAATTCCACATATTTTAGCGCTAGAATAGTCATATGTGCGTATTCATAACCATGGAACTAGGTAGTTATAGTGAATATCATAATGATTCCATAATTTTATGCAAATGAAACCAAAAATATATTTTTCTATTTCGAGTTTTTAGTTAAATTTTAGAAAAAGTTACGCTTATGAACCGAATATGAATTGCGAAAACAAACTCATCGAGTGTGGAGTGACGCACGAAACAAAAACTATCAAAAACTTTTGTATATTTGCTAGGGAATGATTTATGAAAATTCAGAATTAGAACTGTTGTTTTCGATGAGATGGCAAAATTGCTTTCAAGTACATGAATACAAGTTCAAAAGGAAATATTCATGGACCATTGGAGGCCAATCGACTACAAATTTGTATAAATTGTCGAATATTTTTTTATTTTAAATTTATAGAGAGTTTAAGAGGATTTTATAGGCGGAAACTAAAAACAGGACCTTGAAAATTCTATATAGTATGAGTGAGCTGGTTGAGCCATATGGCGCTCAGAGAGCTTTCCTCACTTGCGTGAATTTCTACACATGCCTCCATCGTCCTCGTAGAACGGAATTTCAAGCACCTTACTTACAGCTGCAAACGAAACCATTCGTTTTCGGAGAAAGCAAGAGAATAGCTGGTACGATGAGGAATGTCGTGCCGCAGCGGAGAGTAAACAGACTGCCTATCTCGCAACGTTACAATCGACCACAATACGTGCGGGATGCGACAGATACCGAGAGTTGAAGAGGGAAGCAAAACGCATTTGCAGACGGAAAAAGAGAGAGGCCGAAATGAGTGTGTGAGAGCTTGACAAGCTGGGCGACCGAGCTAATGCTCGAAAATTCTACGGAAAGAAGCGGCGATTAACAGGAGGTTTCAAGACCGAGGCATACTCTTGTAGGAGGTAAGGTAATGACTGATGCGCAGAGCATACTAAAATTATGGACGGAAAAATTCTGCAGCCTGCTGAATGGCAGTGAAAATATAACGCTAGAAAAAGACGAAGCCTGATTCTCCAATCGATGACGATGGAGCAGACGTTCCATTACCGAATCATGGTGAAGTTCGAATAGCAATTACCCGTCTGATGAACAACAAAGCGGCAGAGGCCGAGGGATTGCTAGCTGAGCTATTTAAACACGGCGGCGAAGAACTGATAAGGAACATGCATCAGCTTCTTCGCAGAACAATAACGAATGAAACCAAAATCTGCGCCAATTACCATGAGATAAGCCTCTTCATCTTCGCATATAAGGTTCTATCGAGAATATTGTATGAAAGATTTATGGGGATTAATTAATTTACATGGTTGATTTGCTTTCACTGTCTCAATAATAAACCGTTTTTAGTTATGCAATATGTCCAAATCAACCTGTTCTTATTCAGAGCTTCTGTATTTTAGTCAGCAAAAACAAGAGTTAGCGCTTACTAAAATAAATTCACATAAAAGTGACGGAAGATTAATTTTTGCTGTAGCTGTTTTAAGCTCATTATATACCACGCCTTAAATAGAGATTCAAGTGGAACAATTACACTAGTCTACCGAGCTTTTGTTGCTCTAAATTTAAGATTTGGGATATATTTTTGCTGGCATCTCATGAAAATATCACAAACTTTGAATAAGGAATCTGTGTGTGACTTTGTCATGCGCGAAAAAGTTGCGTAGAACCTCAATAATGCCTCGAAAAATTATTTTCATTATTAAAAGTATCGCAATGAGACCGCAACGGTGGCAAACTTCATGCAAAGGGCGGTGGACCCACGTACTAATTCCGGGGGTTAGTCGTCAATTATTCCGTACATTGAGGAGACTTAAATCTCTTCTTTTCTCCCATAAAGTAATACTTAGTTCAGTGGTCGTATGAGAGAGATATGAGATGAGAGTAGCTTAGGTTTAGCGAATTAAAGTACCGCACTTCGGCGTTTGGTTGTCACTCCTATTAAACTGGGCACTTGACTGAAAATGTGCTAAGAAAATCAGAGATATAAGTTGACAAATGCTATTCTTAAAAGCTTTTATAAGCAAACTTCTTTCATAGAAGGCATTTCAATTGCAGCAAAGTGCGGAATAAATTGTTTTGACTATTAATGCAACCAAAGTTTTAATTGCAAAGTTCCCATTTCAACCACGCCATTTTGCTGCTTTTCTCGCTATGACAGCTTTTCTGCGCATAATTTATGGCTTGCACTGATTCGTATGCCACCTAACAAAAAGACTATAAGATCAGTTGTTGTTAAATGGTAAATGAGTGGATATTTTTATAGATCAAGACAAATGACGCCTTCAAATTGAAGAATACATTGCAAATCGCGCGATTGTATGCACAAGTGATATTTGTATAACAAATTTTTATTGAATAAAAAATAAGATACTTTAAACAAACTAATTAAAGTCAATATATACTTGTAGTAAATACTATTGATATATGTACATATATGTGTATGTGTACAGTCACCACTAAATACTGGTTTTTTAGGTGAAATAAAACGTCCGCTGCAGCACCTTGAAAATCACCATTTCGCATATTCGAATCAAATTCAATCAAACCGATCACAACAACACAAACAAACATATCCGGTTCGAAGGTTTATGAATATGTATTCGAAGTCGAACACTGACTAAGAATATGCTTAAGATAAGCCGCACGCGATTTGCGTAAATTCTTTAAAATATGCTGGTATGCGCGAGCGAGTTAAATAAATGATCTACATAATTAATTAGCAGAGCGATCCTGGCGCATACGTTGCTACATAGAAATATGTATTAAACACATAATATTTGCATAGCATTAATTCCGACTTTATGTTCAGCACGAAAAAGTGTCATATAATATAAGATAACATAAGCAAATACAAATAATTAATGCAGCAGTTAATGCTTGTTCTTCCTTCCTCAATATTTTAAACAATATTATACATTTGACGATAAGTTTATAGGAGATTATTTAAATTTTTCGTTATCGTAAATTGTTTTTGTCTACACTATAAGTATTTAAGCGTTAATAATACAAGCTTTATAATGCACACACTGGCAATAATGCTCGTCTATCATAAATATTGTCTATAAATGTCATAATTCCATTGTTTATTATGTGAAATTAAGCGAGTATGTGAAACGATAGCGCCACTTAGCAGAAATTGTGCGCAAGTGTTGCTGTTGTTGACAGTGAGACATACAACTGCTTGAGCATAAACTAATAACTGCTCATACTCGTGCACACATACATCGTACATACATACATAAATATAAGTTTGAGTATACTATATACTTTTGAATATATGAAATGAAATTATGCGTAGCAAATTCAAATGAATGAGCGGTGTTATAATTTGATTATAGTTTTTTGTTTTCGTTTTGGCAGAACACACAAAACTAGTAATTTCAAGGCTCTGCTTGAGTTACGATGCCACCACATCGATTTGGCATAGTTCACGGCTGTCAATTGAATATCGATTTGTTTTCTCAAAGTCCAAAATATCTATTAACACCAAATTGCTGTGACTGGGTGTAGACAAATTAAGTGATTATACACGCCTAGAGTGCGCAATATTATTTTTTTTTTGTTTTTGTAAATAAGTGGCAATGTATTCAATTGCTTATTTTGTGTAAATAAAAGTTACTTATACGTCCCGCCCATTGCGTTAGTTCACACATTCTAAATTATTTAATTTTATGCTACATGATATAGTTATTTTATTTTACTATTTAATTTTAGCCAAAAAATCATTATTTGCAACTATAGCTTTACATTATTAATTGTTTAAATATGTAACTGAATTGCTAAGGTATTTGTTGCGGAAAGCTAAATTTGTAAAGATTTTCAATTTAAATCGAAATTTCGAAATTTGCTAAAACAGAACCATTGTTGTACTACACGAACTGATACAGCATTGTCTCACGTAAACTGCACAAATTTCATTTTTTTTATAAAAAAAAAGTTTCGAAATATAGCGAATTTCTTCATTATCACTCATTTTTGAACAACTCTAACTTAGTTTCAAATTGAATAAAATGAAGTTAAAATCTCATCTTTCCAACACTATATGCTAATACTAAGAGACTTTTTCGACTACCTAATAATTATCAATATATTCAATAGGATCTGGCTTCGATTGCCACCAGAACAGAATAATCGATTTTGATTATAAGCGTTCTCCCTATAAAAAGTCAAACTTTCTAGCAGATTTTTCTCATGGAACATAACTTCTTTTATCGACACACCACAGGGCTGAGAAGCATGTATCATGTTGACTACCGTAGCTGTAATTTTCGACATATTATTTTCGAGATACACAAAAATAGGTATTTATTTCCATCTAAAACTCCTCATTTGATAGAAAGTACTTGCCGGCATGCCACTTTTGACTCTGAGAAAGAAAAGAGAGTCACTCGAGCGAAAGTACAGGACAAATTCAGAACATTATCCTCCTTAATTCGGTGGTATTATGAGCTTAATGTGTCAGAGCGGCGGCTTGGTTATGTATTTATATGTGTATACTTCTGTTACTCATGCAAATAATTTTGTACCGAATTATGACTGGTGGTAAAAAATTTAGTAGATCCATTATTATAACCCTAAAAGCAAAAAATCATATATGGAACCTGACCAACTTACCAAGTCACCGTCCTAAACTCGATGACATCAAAGTAATGCTTTGTATTTTAAGGGGTTTTGTATTATGAGTTTTTAAAACCGAGGAAACCCATTAATATTGCCCCTTCTGATTAACATTTGATCCAGGTGGTGCAAAAGCCTCACTAGAACATTATTCACATTAGAAGAGGTTTTCATAAATTGGCTTCATTCATTCTTCGCCAAGGTGGCACAGTTCTTTTGGGATGAAATCCAAAAATTGACAGAAAGATGCGAAAATATTATATACTTAGATAAATCGACTTTAAATAAACGTTCAGGATTTGAAAAAAATAAAAATAAAAAACTTCAACTTCGGGTAGCACCAGAAACTTCGCAGATACAAAGGACTCCATATAAGAACTTAATTTCGATCGCTCAGTTTGCACGGCAAATATATGCCACAGTGCTCACATTCTGAACAATATGTTCAAATATTGTATGGTTGTCAAACTTCGCATAGATAGGTTCTCAAAATAATCATTCAGTTTGTATGGAAGCTATATGCTACATATAGTTTACCACAAATTGGTTTCAACTAAGGAGCCAAAACTCCGATCGATATCTCAGAAGCTGGGGGGCTAGTAGGATATATCCAAATATCAGCTCACCGTGCTGATCATGTACCATATATACGTACCATAAATACACATATTTTATAGGGTATCCATTGTTTCCTTCTTGGTGTTCCAAGCTTCGTGGCAAATTTTATACGACTATACCCAGGTTAGAGTTTAAAAACCCCACGAATATAGTTTTATTGAATATCTTTAAGAACTTTCTTCTCTATTTATTACCCAACTTAATTAAAGGATAAGGTCTATAATTTTATCCCAATTGATCAGTTTGGCTTAAACCAGAAATATGTGACATTTAGAGAACAACTTCACCAAAACCAAAAACGCATTCAAAATACCTACATTGATTTCCTGTTGTAATACAGTTCATTGTTCCAACTTATCATTAGATGTCATTGCTCGAGGTATTTCAAATTTTCCAGACTCATTTGGTGCTATAAATTACCTCATACAAATCGGTTTCCCTTCTAACCCACTTACTGCATTGGAGACAGCTGCTTGTAAAGCCAAAAAGTAAATTAAGCGCACGCTTTTAAATATTAACGAAATTTTAAATTTAAAGTCATTCATAAATTCGTTTAAATGATTCATTAAATAGCCAGAGGCTTCACGCTTAAAACTCATTCAAAAGCTGTGCACATAAAAGCAAACGCCCTGCTCACCATCAGCTGTATCGATCTTTAACTACACTTACTTTTTTTCGCCGACTTTAATCAGCTTGATTGCGCACGCAAAATTGTTTCGCATCTTTGCACAACAGTTGAAGTACTTGCTGTTGCTCATCCCGCTCTCCTCGCGCCTCTTTGTAAATCGCCTTGCATTGGCTTCAGCAATGCCTCGCCTCGTTTTTTGTGCCAATTTGGCTTATCATTCCTGCTGTTATTGTAGTGTTTTTGTGTTGTTGGCCTCACACAATGACATTTCAAAGCGTCAGCCAGCGCACGCTTGCTTTTCACTTTCAGCTGTTTTTTACTTTCAACCGCGACTCGGCGCGAAAATTACACAAATTCCTGCAAAAACAAGGTGTTCAACGCTCGCCGAAACTTATTTAACCGCAAATTGGTGTCAAAATGCCTAATTAAGCTGCAATTAATGAATGTAATTTAATTATTTTTTTATTTTACTTCATTTAACTTTATTTTAATATTGATTTTTCGACAAGTTGCAACTGTAGGGCACATAAGTACATACACATACATACTCGTACATTTGTTTATGTTTGTTTTCTGTAAATATTTCTTTATAGGGAGCTGTCATTGAGTATATTTTTAAGGATGGGTACTATCGTTACCGCTGTGTGTCTTTCAAGGGCAAGCCACCAACGCAGCAGACGACTTTGGGCTTGTTTAGTAATGTGAATTTCAGTGATACATACATACAGTATATATATAAATACACAATATAAATATAAATACACTCACATAGCATAGTCTATATGTGTATATGTATTTCTATCAGCTGGTAGCACAATTCAAGTGAACGTTGTTTCTGCGCTCATTTTTTTCGTTTATTTACCTAAGCGAAAAAATGTTTTTCTAAGTTTAACTTTTATGGCGAATGCACATAAATCAATGTGAAGTTTTGCAAAACTTTAATAAATAATGCGAAAGGAACACGAAAATACAATTTATATTTTTTGGAGCTAAGAATTAATCAACTCTCTTCCGCCTTTCACATCGCAAGCAATATTTATGTATCTCGATACTAGCATAACTGACTGTTATAACTTATCTCATAAACATATTAAGATAAATATACTAGTATATAAAATAAATATCACATTTTACGCCAGTTCGCATCGGTAGCAAAACTAATTTCTTAAAAGCACGTCAGACTTTCAAAACTTTATTCTTACCTTATATGTAAATCATATTTCGGCAAAGACTTCTATTTTTAGTTCAACTTGTAGGAGAACAACTTCCGATGAAATTCCATTTAAATAATATTTATACATATACTTATATATTCGCCCTTTCACCTATCTCATTTTAATTTAGTGCTGTAATAAACTTTGAATAACTGTTTCATCACTTCAAATATACATAAATGTAAGCAAAATATATTCATAATACCTTAGTCGATTAGTTTTTTCGTACAAAGTAAATTAAATACACTAAAATATATTTGCCCCACAACATATCATAGTTGTGACAGCTAGTTAGCAATAAATAATTCACACAAAAAGTCAAGACAAGATTTGAGAATAGTAAAATTGGTTTTGACTTCGTAGAAAACTAGTGAAAATAAATGTTAATTTGATAGAATTCATAGAACCATAATATTGGTAAATATTGCGTACCCTTTAATGTGCTAATGGAAATATAGAAGAATCAGTCGTAGATCGACTATGTTGCCTAAGGCTGCTTTGGTTGACGGGTTTCAAAAAATCGAATTTATTATTATCTTATTAACAACACCTCTAAAATATTGTCCAAAAGTTTCAAGTTGATCCAAGTAATAATTTCGGAGATACAGCCTTGAGAAGTTGTGCGCTCGAGGCTAGTGTTTTTGAAGTCGGTTGACAAGATTTATCTAAAACTACTCGACCAATCTTCATGAAATTTTACACAGGTCTTTGAGATACAATTCTTAAAGACTTGGACTAAAGATTTTTTAGATTACAATTATTTGAAAACAAGTCCGGAAATTTTCACTGAAATTTTAATTTTTCTGTAAAAATGTCTGCCAAAAATCCAATTTTCGAATTTTTTATATTAGAAAAAAATTGTTAAAAAAAAATATTGTTTTTTACTCGACAAACCCCATGTCAGCCCTTAAGACTGAGCGATAGAATACTTCTAACACAGCTCTGTAGACAATGAAATAAATTTTTACTTAATATAAAAAAATAGCTTAAAATAACTTAATATTCAAGTGTCAATCACGACATTAAAATTTTAATGACTCAAAATACTTTTAATTATTTCTTATTTTCTTATTAAGAAGTAGAAAAAATATTTAAGCTAATGCTAACTTCGAACACGAACTTTGACCTTTTGAAGCTGCTGCACTGACAAGTTGCGCAGTAAATGCCATTTATGCCTGCATATTTGATCAAAAGTGGGCAAGAGCATCTTCAGTATTTATACAGTCAATAGCTAACGGCTTTGTAACACGCATACATATATACAAGCTTAAGTATTGACATGGTGAAACGACAAACTTTTATTTTAATTTACTTTTTCTGTGTGCAACTAAAAATGCAGAAGCAACTCTGGGCATGTGACAGTCAGTTCAATGTGCGCATTCTAATAAAGAATCCTATACATATACATATATATGTATGTATACTCTTTTAAATATTTGGAAAAAAAGTACCACCGTGTGTTTATAATTTGTTCTGTGGCGTCTGTGTCATTGACATTACAACGCGGTTGCTGTGTGTGTCATTCACCAAATTTGACTTGCGATTATTTGATTATTTCATTGCAAATGTTTAATGAAATTCTTTCTTGCAACTTTTTTGTTTGAATTCACACATTTTTGTGTTTATAATTGATTGCTAATAACACTTGTAAATAATGTAATTAATGAGTCTGGCGGCATGAAAAATATGCGGTTAGCCAAAAGTACAAACCTTTTTTAATAAATTTCATCTTTTAATTGTTTCATTTTTATTATACAATACTTCAAAATTATACTTGCACTATATATATGTATGTGTGTTTGGCTGTAAGTATTACTCATCTTAAGCGGGATTGTATTACCAATTTGTTTTCGTTAAGGTTAACCGTTACAATCCATAATTCACTCGCATTTATCATTGTGTCAAATGTCAAATGGCTGATAAAGTCACGACTCTTCGGTGGTCGAATGGCTGAAACAGTACAAAATCAGGTAGAACAATTCGTATATTTGCATTCGCTGCTGATGTTGTCTGCCTCTGGGTAACTCCCACAAAGCAAAATTAAAAATAAAGTCGCATTAAGTTAATGCTAGCCTATTTACTATGTATCATGTTTCAATTTTACAAATGAGTACACTAATAAATTGCATATTAAAACTCCAAAAAATATTTTGTTTTGAAAGTGATTATAAATTGTTCTTATTCTTGTTGATTAATGATTTCGGAAATGCCTTCAGAACTCCCTTCAGCGCAAAATAGGTCAGCTACCGAAAACAATAATGATTATGGGTTTCGTTTGCATAAAACTTTATACATTTTTACGAATTGATGCCATCGTTGCCAACAGTAGGAAATTGATGTGTTTTTATAAATTCTAAGCAAAAAAAATCATCATGTTCAGTTACTTCGATCCTAACTGACAATTGACGTTTTTCCCATATTTTAATAATAATCTTTATTATTGTATTGAAAATAGGTTCCTTTTGAGACAAAAAAAAATCTTGCCAACGGCAAATATATTTTAGTGCGGATATTTCCGTTCCGAAAACAGAAAAAAGTCACAGCTAGCCAAATCGAGTGAATATGGCCTCTGAGCGATAACTTTCGTTTGGTGTTTGATCAGAAAGTCCATCACAATCATAATACAATCGAAGGCGCATTCAGGTCTTCAACAAAGGATTATTTCCGACAGAATATATGCAATGAAATATCCAAACTTGTCACTCAAAATATGTCGATTATTTTACCGAAAAATCGGAAAGGGTTCAGGGGCTCACTGCACTATTTATAACGAGAACTTTAAGAAAAACTCCTACGGCGGCTCTTAAGCTGGCCACCCGCCACCTATAGACCTCTTCGCTGAAAACGGCGCAGCAAAATCCGCGGACGTCTACTGGCTGCAGGTAAATTTACATAGAACCTTCGGTTGGGCAAACACTGACTAAATTACCCCACTTTTCAACTGAGAAAGAAGGTTCAAAGTAAATATAGAAAAAGATACCTGGCGTAAAGGTATGTTAGCAACGCGCAGCACTCTAAACATCTACAAGTATAAGATGACTCGAAAATAGAAGATGGAGTTTGTTTGGAAAGATACTGTCCAGAGTTAGGCATGAGGCAACCTATTAAGTTCTCGGACCACTGCAGAATATTTCAAGCAGAATTGAGGTGGACGAGATTGCCAAGAATGGTTGGGAAACCAATTTATTGTCTATACGGCGATTTTGTCAGAAGCTTGGTAAAGAAAATCAAAATTGCAAAAGTCATGTGCAAAACTGTAGATCGGAAGTACACAAAATTCCTATTGGCACTCGATAGAAGATACTGTAGAAACATGAGGTGGTCACTATCTGATGGCGACACACTCCCGCAGGATGAGGCTGACAAATCGAGAAGACTGCAGGAAATGTCTAGAGCAGGGCACTAGAGAAACAATGGAGCATCTCTTGTGCACTTGTCCCGCATTGTCAAAACTACGCTGTATACATCTGGGATCCCCACGGTATGACACGCGGGAGGATCCTAAACGATAACTACTCCTCTTGGACTTAGCAACTGAACTCCATCCGATATCAAAGGACCAAACTGGTCTATGCGTGGCTTATTGGCCTACCAGATTAACCTAACCTAACTGTTTTTTTGTTATTGGATCTCTTTGCGAATTGATCGTAATGGCGTCTCTGGATAATGCAGTAAAGGCAATATGCCACTTGTAAAATCTAATTTTAGCAAGATTTCAATTTATGTTTTGCCATTCTAGGCATTTCCTTCTATAATACAATATCTACTGTAAAAGTTGTTTGCAGATGTTATAATAATAATAACGTAATGTTACTGTAGGGAATAACTGCAATTAGGCACGGAGTATCTGTCATTACTAAATTGTTTGGAATAGCTTAATTCGATTACTCTTCTTCTTCTTCTTTGTTGACGTAGACACCGCTTACGCGATTATAGCCGGGTTAACAACAGCGGGCCAGTCGTTTCTTATTTTCGCTACGTGGCTTGGATATTCCAAGCGAAGCTAGGTCCTTCTCCACCTGGTCCTTCCAACGGAGTGGAGGTCTTCCTCTTCATCTGCTTCCCCGGCGGGTACTGCGTCGAATTCTTTCAAGGCTGGAGGGTTTTCGTCCATTCGGATAACATGACCTAGCCAGCATAGCCGCTGTCTTTTAGTACACTGAACTATATCAATGTCGTCGTATATCTTATACAGCTCATCGTTCCATCGAATGCGATATTCGCCGTGGCTAACGCGCAAAGGACTATACATCTTTCGCAGAACCTTTCTCTCGAAAACTCGCAACGTCGACTCATCGGTTGTTGTCATCGTCCAAGCCTCTGCACCATATAGCAGGACGGGAATTTTGAGCAACTTATAGAGTTTGGCTTTTGTTCGTCGAGAGAGAACTTTACTTCTCAGTTGCCTACTCAGTCCGAAGTAGCACCTGTGGACAAGAGTTATCCTGCGTTGGATTTCCAGGCTGACATTGTTGGTGGTATTAATACTGGTCCCAAAATAGACGAAATTATCTACAACTTCAAAGTTATGACTGTCATCAGTGACGTGAGAGCCAAGGCGCGAGTGCGACGACTGTTTGTTTGATGACAGGAGATATTTCGTCTTGCCCTCGTTCACTGCCAGACTCATTTGCTTTGCTTCCTTGTCCAGTCTGGATAAAGCAGAACTAACGGTGCGGGTGTTGAGGCCGATGATATGAATACCATCGGCATACGCCAGCAGCTTAATTTGATTACTTTTATCAAAAATATATTTACATTGCATATACATATATTTATTACATGTAGCCATGAAAAGACCGACTGCACAGAAATTTGTGATTAAGCTGCAGAGCAATAGGCAAGAGCATAGCTTATCAAAATATTTCGCTCAACTTGACATAAAGTTATAATGAACAAAGTAAGTATTTATATATATTTCCATGCAGATATATAAACCGTATACTTATAAAATATGCACAACAGTTTATTGCTTTACTAAATTTATCCGAAGCTACTGAAATGCCATCAAGTTTGCTACAAATTGTATTTGTTGTTCATAAATAAAATTGACAAGCGTTACTAAAATGCTGCCGGAATAGCTGACTGGTAACCCCTGCTCACAGCGCAGCCTGACAACATTGAACGGGCGACTTAGCTGAGTGACAGAGTGACATGCAACATGATGCCCACTGACATACACACACCCATACACTTGTATGTGTTGCAGAGGCTGAATGGTTGGATGCAAAGTTGTAATGCCCAATTATGCATTAAAGCTGTTTCATCATAGGCGTATTCAAAATCTGAACTTTACATCTCGAACCACAATTGTAATTTATTTATGAAAATGTATTGTGAGCATAAAAGCGCACTTAATACTGGATTAGTGTGTCATAGTGTTTGAGTATCATTTAGAGTTGTTATAGCAGTCATTTAAATATTTATTAATAATAACAATAATCTATAAATAAAATCGATTATAACAGGTGTGCAGTTTCATGATTATTATTATCTTCTATTGTCATGTCATTGTTTGACAGCTCATTTTGCTTTACAAAAATAGCTATAATGTGGCGCTTAATCCATTGTTAAATATTTGGTCGAGGTTAAGCTTCTCCAACAATTTAGTCCACGATAGTCACGATCATGTTATACCACAAAAATGTTTTAGACACTTTTCTTCAAATAAAGATGTGAGGAATATAGCAACAACTTAAAAGATCTCTGGGCAATACAACCTTTGTCAGGAATATTAGCCTTTTCTCTTGTCATAAATATTATATTACCCCTTCTTCTTGTCTTGTCTCTCCAGTGACAAACGAAGACCCGCTAAGAAGCCTTATGACATATAAAAAAGAAAACACACTATATTTTCGAATTTAGCGGAGCCTTCGGTCTAGGTATCTGTGCATGACAACGGCGGAACCGAATTTTTTTAATAGCACTTCCAATGCCACGTTTGTCAGCGCAGCTTGTATCCGCTTCCGTTAGGCTATAGAAAAATTTTCCTCGCGATCACCCTCATCCAGCACACCAATCATGTTGTGGTGCCGTGCCACATCAGCAAACAATTTAATGAGCGTCGCCCCCTTTGTCTTCGGCCTATTAATTGACGACTTAGCCTTTTCCGCGGATCTCTGTTTTTTGGGGTGTTTGACAGCAACCTTACTCTTTGTGTCGCCTTTCCTTTTCTACTTTGTAGCCATATTCTTGTTACAAGGATTGGTACCAGCTGCTGCTGATGTTGTTGCTTTTCTGAAGCTAAGCTTACTAGCTGCAACTCCAGTGCCTATGGCACCTAGACCAAACTTAGCTACTGTCTTTGTGTTAGCAGCTTAAGAGGTCAATGAAAACGCTCTCTTTACGAAGCAACTAATTCCGTCAGTTTGCCACCTAGGACTCATTTTTTGACCCACAAGTGAAGGGAAAAGCAAGTCCGCTTTCGCATAGCCCCCAAGGGCAAGTAAGACTATCGTATTACGGATCGTGAAAGGACTCTATACACTCCACTCGAAAGTGGACTATTTAATGGCACCCAACTACTATGCGAAATATGAGCGCGATCTGTCAAGCAGTTTGTTTACAGCAGCTGCTTTCGTCGGTACACCTCAGTAATGCGTTGCGATTTTTCCAATGGATAAAAATATCGATCAAAGAATGTATCTCAAATTTTGTATTTCTAACCAAATTTCATGTACGGAATCATTGGAATGTTGGAAAAGGCTTACGGTGATTCAGTTTTATCAAAAACACAGCCTACGAGTGATACAAAGCCTTCAAAGGCAGTTGAGAGATTGTTAAAGACATACAATTTTCTGAACAACCTTCGACCTCTTCAACTGATGAAAACATTAAACAAGTGAAGGATATGGTGCATGAAAATCGTCAGGCAATTGTTAGAAAGTAATATTTTTTTTTTTTGGTTTTTGGATTTGAGATAATTCTAAGCCAAAAAATGGTTCTAAAAGACAAACACTTTTTTTCGATTTAGTTGTTGCGTCAGAATTATACCGAGTGGACAGTTCTTGGCCAGATAAAAATCCGAGTCCTAGACCCAACTGTTGTCGGAACGGTTTCGGAGGCCCTCCAACAGATTGATTACTGGTTTCGGGATCAAAGTAATCCAAAATTTTTCAAAATGAATCACCGATCACTAAAGTTGAAAACATTTTGTAAATTTTATTTATGTTTTATTAAATAAATGTATTTACAAAAAAAAAAAAAACAAAACTAAAGACTCGTTTGTCTGACTTATTCACTCCTCTATTTAGTCGAATTGTTTGTTTTTATTATGTTTACTTCTATTATAAAAATAAAAAATTATTTTTAAAAACTAAAATTTTTGAGTCATACAATCCAACTTTTGCAATGGTATGTGCAAACATAAGTCAATCCGTTAATATAAATAAGCCTACATATCTACGTAATTATCTTTAAACAACATATATATGAACATAGTATGTATGTATGAACACGTATGGTAAATGGCAGCCACTGGCCTATATGAGTCATGTTGCATTTCAATTAACTTTATCTGCCTGCAAGATCCCATTCCGCTCATGCACAGTTGCATTTCAGAGAACAAATATGTAGTCGGAAAGCGATACGAAAGTGAAACGGGAATTGGCCTTGAAATTATTGCACATTGCCACATGCAACACAGCGCCAGTCGCCAGCCGCCAGCTTGGTTGAGTGCTAGCTTCGTTGGGTAAACTCAATCAAGTCATTTATTAATGCAGCATTTTCACCGCTTCGCAACACTTCTACAGCTGTGCGGTTTTGCAATTTCTTTGTTGTTTTTAAGTTTCCTGTTTCTTGCTGTTCTTTTCTGCGTTGGTTTGGGAGCAATTAAGCCGATGTCCTTTAGCAGTGCAATCAACTTAACATAAATCTTCCGTTGATTTCTGGTAACATGCATAATGCCGGACGACTCATCACCTCCACGCACGCTTTTATTGTTAGTGGTGAATGTGTAGAATATATATTTTTTCAATTACAATATTTTGTTTCACTCGTAAGTGCATTGATGCGATGTTGCATTTCCGTCGCTTATTTCTCGAAATCGGCACTGAATGCATTTTATACTTTGTAAACGCAATTAGCGCGCAGTGAGCTCTTAGTTGCGTGCTTTTCAATGAATTTACGGTTACTGTTACTGTTACTGTTTCGTTTTCGTTTTTTATTTTTATTTGCGCAATCGAGTGCACTAAGCCAGAAGGTCAACCTCAATTTATGACAAAGCCGTGTCAGAGAAAGAATTATTGTAACTGATAGCATGCTAAGCCGATCAAATGGATTACAGTCAGCACTTATTAACTTAAGACTCTGAGACAGTTGTTAATAACTAATGAGAAAACAAAATAAATTAAGGAGAATTTTTCTTCATGATCTTATGTAAAGTTGCAAATATCTCTTTTTTCATTTTGTCTGTTATTGGAAGCCCTCTAGCAGAATCCTGCTGCGATCACTTGCCAGGCACACCCATATCATTCGATCAGGCACAGCTTTAATTGATTATAAATGATCGCTTGCTAAGGATGAATGATTGGTTGTAGATAACTTCACCTTAAACCATAACCTAGAAATCATTGCTCAACCTTGAAAACCATTTTTTCTTCAGTTTATTAAAATCCATCGAAAAATGTAAATACTTCGTTTAAAATTTATACCTTTTTCTTTTATACCTTTATCTTTTATTTTTGTAGGCAAAAAATAGTAAAGCATTTTTATTTAAATTTCGCCCGAAAACCCATTCTTCGAAATATTTTTTTTTCTGATATGTATGACTTTCAGTTAAATCTATGCCAAATGTCATATCAAAGTAATCATTAGTATTTAGTATAAGCTTGTCTTTCTGAAGTACATAAAGTGCATTCAGCGATTTTGCGATGAGTGAAATTAGAATAAAGAAGTTCCATTAAATTTTGTGTGCAGAATCAAATTTCTGGTGCAGAAACGTTCAGAAGTTTAAAAGAGGTCTTCGTTGATAATTATTTGTCGGGAGCAAGTGTTTCTGACTGGTACAAATTATTGAAAGAGTCGAGCACGCGTTGATGAACCATGTCCAGAACAGTCACCAACATGAACTGATGATCAACACGTCAATAAAATAAAAGAAATGGTGATTGAGAATCGATGATTAATAATCAGAGGTCTTACCAGCAGCGCTGGAATATCGAAAAGATCAGTGAAAACCATTTCGAAAGATCATTTGGGTCTAAGAAAGGGTGAAGGCATGCTTAGTTGCAAAATCACTCAATTTTTTCGAAAAACAACGTCGCGTTAAGATCTGCGAAACCAAGCTTTCCCACTTCACACCCTTCACTGAATACCTTGTGTCAAAATATTATAACCACAATTTTTGTAAACGATCGTTATTTCGACCTCGCAATAGTGCTTATTTAACATACTTAGCCAGATTTCCTCTCAAGTTCAGCGATTCTGGTGTAGATAGACTAACAAACGCACTGATCACGAAATTAATTCATTAAAATAGAAAAAAAATTAAAAATTTATTTTAATACAATTTTTGAAAGTATATCTGAACAATTTTTATTTATTTTTAGGAACCATCAACTAAATATATATGCTGAAATAAAACAGTTTTAAATTAAGATTTTATTACGAAATCCCCAAATTATTCACAGCTATTAGTCAAAATGCGGATGAGCTTATAGAAAGTGAAATTAATTATATCTTTTAGCCATTAGCTAAGCAATTATTTAAACTATCAAATGCTACTCAATATGTAAATTAATATAAGCAAATCGCTAGCAAAGAACAACTCACTGTGTTCGGCAAATAAGAAATTATTAATCACACAAGAAAGTTGCCACCGGCACTGAACTTGATATTCTCACCTAAGAGCGTGATGGAATTTTGCTTCTAATTTATTATTAACTCACACAGTATTATGTCTACAGGGTGTGAAAAATATTTATACAAAGTTATTTATTTTGCTGAACTTTTGCTAGACTTTAATATGCTTTCGTAATACTCGGCTTCTGGCCATTCTAAATTATGGTATTTCTTTATATTATATAATAATATAATATAATATAAGTTGTTCAGGTTTTTTTTTATTTAAAGAAGCTGCTTACTTGTCAGAACCGCGGGTAGCAGATCATTATAACATATGGCTGCCATACAAACTGGCCGATCAAAATCAAGTTTTTATATGGAAAAGTTTTTTATTTGAAAAGTTTTTTCACTTTAATCACACCCTGTATCCTTAGATCGTTTACCTATGTTTTTTTTTCAAATCTTAATGTCTTTATATGTATTAAATACCACATTAATTACGGTAGTAAATCAAAATGTTCTTGTGCAGCTTTTTCATATTTGTGCTCATGATTTTAGAATTTGCGTCGTTATGAGAACAAATTTTAGGCGGAAAAAATTAAAAATGATTAAACTTAGTGCCTTCTGATCCGTTTTAAAGCTCAATGATGTCATAAATTAAAAACGCATTAAATTGTAGTTAAATTTTCTATACGCACTCCATGCTGTATTATATAAAAAATATGAAATAATTTGAAATAGGCTCATAATTGCTTCATATTTGCTTACCTGCTAAGCCTAAGCACCTTTCCAATTAACGGAACGATAGCCAAAGTGTTTGTAGTTGCTTGCAAGTGCGGTGATTTTTCCAATTGTTGCTGTAACTATGTGCTTTATTTATGAGTTAAGTAGTTATTATTTTTGTTTGCTGTGAACTAGCAAAAACACATTGTAATTCGTTTGTATTCATTAAATGGTTGATAAGAATTTTATTTAACATCAAATATTAATTGTGGGTGTGGTGAACAAAGCTTTTTAAGTGTTTACGAGCAGATTTACGATTTCGCGAAACTTAACGGTAATTTGATACCGGAAATCTATTTTTGATTCGCGTAGAATACAACAGTTTTATGGTTGTAATAAATTGTAATTTATAACATTCCAAAATTCCCAACAGTGATTTAATAAAAATAGTTTTTTTATTAAATACGGATACGACTAACCCATAGAGCCGGAATCGGTTGGGTATTACTAAGCAATGATAAATATTATGACTCGTATCCAGCAATAAATATAGCTTGAGTTTGCGTTTTGTCTGCTGCTTACTAAAATTTACATGTTCCGGCCTATAAAAAAACAACAATACTTTGAACATTTTTATTGAAATAAAAATCTTAATATTAGATTATTTTAGTAGGAATGTTTTGACCTCTACTTCGACACCCAAAAATTTAAATCAATTGTTCTTTCAAATAAAGAACAAGTGAGGAGGGATTACGTTCAGGTGTAACCAACCAATCGTTTTATTCATTGCTCCTTTAAATTTTGCTAAATTCGAAAATCCGAAAATCTTTTTGCAACTATAAAAATTGAAGAAATCAATGTAGCCAGTTTGAAGGTGCCTTAAATCTTTTAGAACCCTTTCAGGCAAAAGTTTTTTATTATAGGCCAAAATGATGACCATTAAAATCCAAAAATCTTGCAATGGGGATGGTGGTTTGTGAAATATTTCAGATCACCATCCACCAAAATATGTTTAATGTATCTGGCTATATATTTGGCAATTCAGGTGAGAAGTGAATTTCAATATTTATCAAATATATGTATATACATTTGACAATATTCTCCAATAATTTTGAATGCCGGTATTTTTAAGAATTTTTTAACTAAGTGTGCTCGGCTCCCAAAGCTTAAACGCTTTTGTGTCGAACATCTCTTTTCAGAGTCGTTAAGAAAAATTTCTCCACGGCACGGCCAATTGCCTTTAAGATTTGCCACGACCTTTTTAAATATCATTGGTAATATAAGATATACAACTTTTGGTAATAGGTTTGACTTTTTATCAATTTTTTAACAAAATATATGGCCGCGAGAAGTGGGTTTATGAATATAACATCGAAACTGTACATACTATGACTGAAAAAGAGTAAGACTTGTTCATAATTTAAATTCTTTATTTACTCTTTAAAATCTATTTCATCCACCTCAAAGTAATAATACCCTTGCTCCAAACGTTTTTTTCAATCCGGGATAGTTTTCAATGCGCGTAGGGATTCACATTTAATGTCTTCAATTGACTCAAAACGTTTTCTTTCAAGCGATCTTTTGGATTTGCTGAATAGCCCGAAGTCACACGGAACTAAATTTTACGAAAAACTCACGAAGAATCAGTGCAGTATGCGCCGAGTTTTACAAGTACCTTCGAGCAAACAACGCATAATACTCAAATAGTATTTCTTGTTGACAGTTTGGTCGGTCGGACGGAATTCAGAGTGCACCACACTTCGATAATCAAAGAAAACTATCAACATAACCTTTATTTTTGACCTGTTTTGAAGTAGTTTTTCCGCTTCGGCTCACTTTTGTCTCACTATTCTGCCAATAAATAGTTTCCGGATTGCAAACATAGATCCACGATTCATCACCAGTAACAATACGTTTCATGGCATCCGGGTAGTCGGAAAGCATTGTTTCACAGATGTTAACGCGATGCTGTTCTTTCGAAAGAATTGAGTGATTTTGGAACCAATCGTCCTTTCAATTTTTTTATGACCGAATGATCTTTCAAATTGGTTTTCACTAATCCTTCCGATATTCCAATGATGCCAGTAAGATCTCTGACTGTTGCTCATCAGTTTATGTTGCTGGCCATCCTGGACGACTCGACCCTTTTTGAAAAATTTGTATCAATCAAAAACACGCAACAAACAATTATCACCGAAGGCCTTTTCCAACATTCTGAATGCTTCGGCGCAAGCAATTTGATTTCGCACAGAAAATTTAATGGAACTTCTTTATTCTAATTTCACTCACCGCCGTCATAAAAATTGCCGAATACACTTTATGTACTTCAGGAAAAGAGAAGCGTATACGATGTACTAATGATTATTTTGATGTGCCATTTAGCACAGATATCACTGACTGTCATACCAACCTAGAAAAAAAATATTTCGACGAATGGGGTTTCGCGCGAAATTTAAAATAATATGTCTTACTATTTTTTGCCCACAAAAATAAAAGATTTCAAAATTATAAACGAAGTATTTACATTTTTCGATGGTTTTTAATAAATTTGAAGAGAAATGGTTTTCAAGGTTGAGGAATGATTTCTAGGTTATGGTTTAGGGTGAAGTTATCTATCATTCAATCCATCATCCATAGCAAGTTGATTGATTATAAATTAATTAAAGTTGTGTCTGATCGAATGATATGGGTGTGGCTGGCAAGTGATCGCAGCAGGATTTTGCTAAATGGCCCCCAATAAGAGACACAGAGAAAAGTGTTTGCAACTTTACATGGAAGCACTTAATACTGCCTAATAAGATCGCGAAGAAAAATTCTTAGATATTATTGTCAGGGAAATATAAAATTTTTGGTATTTTTTTTTTGTTACTCTGAGGTATAGATTTTTTCACAAAAATTTACTTTTTTTAAAAAGCCACCATTTCGTAAAAGAAAAAAAAATTTTTGACTGTTCCTATTATAATAATTTTTTAGGTTTTTAGATTTGAGTAAATTTGTATGCGGATATTGTATTTAGACCTTAGAAGCTTTAAACACCACAAAATACAGAAATTTGTTAATTGGAAGTCCACCCTTTATAACAGAAACAATCTTAAACGCAATAAGAAAAATTTTCAATATTTCACTTTAATAAATATCATTAAAAAATCTGTTAATTATTACCAAAATTCTTACTCAGCGATCAAGTGTAGACTTAATCAAAAATATTTATACATACTAAAAAAATATTGCCGTAAAGCAACAATTTCATTTAGCAACAGTACGTTAAAAGCATGCATAATAATTCCACAGACTTACTCATAGCTTGTCGTCATCTTCAAATATACAGTTAGAAAACAACAAACAATATATGCGCTTAAGTTAATTCTCGAATAAAAAAAAATATAAATAAATGAACGCTTAATTACCATTGAAAGCCGACAAATAACAGCAAAAACAATGTATATGTATAGGAAAGCATACCAACCACAACACCAAATGAAATAACAAAAGACTTGAGCAACGAACTGCAATTACTCAGACGACAAAATTTGAGGTGCCAAATAAAGTCATATCATCATTTAATTCTGCGCTCAACGTTTACACTACAACTTCCTCACAACTGGTTGATGAATAAATATCAATGTGTGTGTAAAGTGATTTGGTTTTATTTTATTTAAGGAAAAATTATATTTTTAGTTATGTACAAGTATTATTATATAGAAATATATAGCAATACCTCCAAAATATAATACAAATATTTAAGAGTTAAAGACAAAAACTAACAATTTTTATAGCTGATGCTATCAGAGAACAAAGGAACAAAAGAGCTGTCTCCTCTACTCAGCGCCCCGTGTAAAGCAAAGCCAGCGGGGTCAGCCCGTGCCACGTCAAATGCGAAGACGGCTAAGCGGCAGTGACGTCAGCAGCTAGACAAACAACAGGCGAAGCATTCTTTGAACGGGTTTGATTAGAACTTGTAGATAGTAAAAATTTAGAAATTAAAATCTTTCCGAAATTCTGTTCAGTCGCTGTTTTATGTTAATAGTTACTGGACTGTTGCTTGCTGCTGGCTGACGCTGTGACAAGCGCAACAACTTCTCTTCATCTTTTTCTGCATAAATTCTATCGCTTTTGCTTTTCATGCCAATAAAATGAAATAAATGAGTTGAGCTGACTTTTGCTTTCTACACGCTAAATTGCTGGCAAACGAAAGCAAGAGATTCATTTTGCAAATTATGCATTAAAAGTAGACAACTGTCCGAAGATGTGTACCAGCTCTTAATTTATCCGTTTATATTGCTTTGTAAAAGTCGTTAATTACAGTCTTTAAGATACATAAGAATTCCCAGGCAGTAAAGCAAACCTTTTTATTATTTGAAATTTAATGGCAAATTAAGACACGGATTTACCCTCCATGCCATCTGATCAAATTTGACTCGGACTGAGTCATTTAAAGTGGCGACTCGATAAAACCTTGTTGCATTATTAAAGGAAATTGCTGTAAATTCGTCGTAATTCGGTAATACTTTAGGTATGAAGCATATAAATGCTAAACTCGTACAAAAAGTCCTAAATTTTTACAAAAACGACTTCAATCGCATCATTGTTGGTGACGAGACGTGAGTTCATGAATGTGACGTCGAATATTGTAGCAAACTAGCGAGTGGCGTTTCAAAAATGAGATAAAACGAAAAAACTGAAATTTTCTGAAAGCACTGCAGGCCATCACAGCCGAGACTTATAATAAATATATGAAATCGATATGATTTAACGTTAGCATGGTATGGTGATAATAAAGATTTGTATTAAAATACATGAAAATGTATTATTTTTCTCAGTCCGGGTCAAATTTGATCAGATGTTAAAAAATATGCTGTAAAGGTTTTTATTCTTGGCTTATGTTATTCAATTGATATTTTTATGGTTTTTTAAAATGAGGTCCAAAAAGTGCTTGATAATCTCAAAAAACTTATAAGTACACCTGGAGCAACCTACATCTTGACATGCTGTAGATTAAAGGAATTCATAATCTTCGCAGAATTTCACAAACTCGACTTTCGCTATTAGCCTTGACCATAAGATTGAGTAAGGTATCATCTGTCCGCCTTGCACTGCCTGCAGTGAATCAGCTTGATTTTTGTGGAGTGGAAAATCTACCAAAAACATGTTCCAAGCACAATCCACATTTACTACATCTATACTTTCCAATATATATGCAAAGAAGTATTATTTTAGTGCGGTAGAAAAACAGCATTCCATTTTCGAATTGGTATTGCTCATATTTCAAATTAAAGTAAACTGTCAATAGCTTGAACTACATATCTCTAATATAAGTTAATTAAGAACATGAGATGAAATTATTGCAAAAGTTGAATTTATAGAAAGCAAAACTGAAAATAGGCGCCTGTCTAAAAAAAAAACCTTTAAAGTAGAGAAAAATTTTGGCGGAAGTCGAATCCTTTACTCTCGACATAAATATTTAAAAATGCACGGTTATGAGCAACTCTACTCGTTCCTGCCTTAGCACCCATTATGCTTGCCTCTCTTCGCAATTTTTTTCTCCAGATTTTTTGCATTCTACTTCTATTTTAACCTTCCGATAATTTCCGTTAGTAAGCCAAACCAATCTATACAGGCAACAGACATTAAAAAATTGCCAATAAATTATTGAAGAACACAAAATAGGTAGTTTCAGAAAAAAATACTATATTGTACATTCAAACACAACATGAAATACACATTTTCGATATAACAAATTTAGAAATGATTTTCAATGCCAAATTTTATGTAAATAAATACCAAACTGATGATTCATTAGGCTTATTTCACTAAATATTTAATAATATAATTTATGTGGTGAGACTATAAAACTTGTTTTCAAAAAAAGTTTGGCAAAAAAGATTTTGTGTGTGTGTTATATAAATTTCGAGCTTTCCTTTTAGGATTGCGCCAAATAAGGAGACGAGTAGTCTAATGGTGAGATAAAATATATGCATATTAATGTACTTGTACAAATGTATAAATATAAGGTAAAGGTCTTTTATATATTAAATAAATGAATTTACATAAATTGTCTTTGTTTTTAATATTTTTTTTTAAATAAAGCGTGTTTATATTAAGTTATAAATTTTATGCAAATATATTCGTTCTAAATTATATCTAAATTTAGTATCGCAACTGTTGATCGTAAATACCCTAGAAGCTAATTTATCAAGTTTACTTTTAGTTGCTTTAGACATCAATATTTTATGTACATATGTATTTCAATATTTACAGTTAGAAAAAACGGAAACATCGCCTTTAATCTTGCTTAATGAACATTTTTTAAAACAAAAATGAAGAAGGTGTGTTATTAGTGAGTTAAACGCCCAAAATTAATTCTTATCGGTACAGGAAATCAACTGGTCAGCTATGTATTGGCCAGGTTTTTAGTAAGCAGAAGCTTTGAGCAGTTGACATTGAAAAATTCCGCTAGCTTTTGTATGAAAAAAAAACTTAGCGAAATGCCAACTATTTTATTGCCTTTTTAATGTTTTACTAATTTTTGTACCCATGAGCAATATATTGATCGCCTAACGGTAGCTTGTTAGCTTTTACTTTTTTATATTTTCAAAATTTAACTATTCAAGAATATGTGTACAAGAGGATTTTTCAAAATTCAAATTATTTTCAGAGATATAGGCATTTTTCTGACCCAGCATACAAACTGGTTCAGCCGGAACGCGAAACTTTAAACGGTTTTTCTCAAAACTGACTTTTTCGGAACTATGCCCACGATTTCTCAGGTTCTACTGGACCGATTTATTTGAAATTTTTATAGAGTCTTTTTTATAGGCTTGTCTATGGTTGAAACTAGCCCCATCCCAAAATTTTTATTTTTATTATTTTTAAAAATTCGAAATAGTCAAAAAAGTGATCAAAAAAAAATTTTTTTTCCGGCAGTCGCCATTTTGTGAAAAAAAATGTTTCCCACATTTTCGTAGTTCCGACCATTGCGATATTTTTCTATATTAATAATCTTTTTTTTTTTGGTTTCAGATAACTAGGAGGGTTAAAATCATGAGCATGGTCACGTGAAAATTTTTAGAGACCCTCCACTTCGTCAGCTCATATTTTTTGAAATTTTTTACTTTTTTTAGTTTTCAATTTTTTTCTGTACTCTTCAAAAATAACTAATAAAAAAATGGATAGTAAAAATATTAATTGCCTTTTTTTTACGACACTTTAAAAATTACCTGAAATTCATGCTTCTAGACTAGAAAACCCCCTTAAATTACGTAATAGAACACGCCTACATTAAGCAGACTGAGTGTTTGCTGGTTTAACTTTTAGAAGTATACATTATAGTATTGTGTTTAAAATTAGGGGTTTCTTAAGTTTATCGGTAGACAAGAGCACTTCTCTCAGTATAGTTATAAGGGGAAGCTTTATTAGACATTCAAAACCGTTTAACACCCGTTTCAAGGTTAATTCATGCAAAAAATAAGATAAAATAGAAAATCGATTTAAACGTCTAGCTAAGATTGATTGATCAAATTTGAACCGGAATGCCAAAAAAAAGTACATTTTCACATATATTATACAACTTTTTATTATAACCTTCAAAATAGGCTCTTTTTGAACTAATAGAAATATACCAACGTTTGATCCAATTTTCCACCCACTTTTTATAAGCCTCGGCTGCCACGGTCTTCAGTGTCCTCGACGAATTTTTCGAGCGCCCTTCGCCAGTTTGTTAGACAGTTTCGACTTCACATTCATGAACTCAGATCTCTGCCTCAGTAATCTATGCGTTTTTTGCAAAAGATTCAAGTCTTTCGGTGCATTAATACGCTTTATGTACAAAACAAATATGTTGAGTCGATACATAAGAGATCTGCAGATACTCTGCAATCATCCTGATTTCAACACCTGGATTTTCAAGCATTGTTTCTTTAACTTTTCGATGTCATCGTCTTTAAGAGAGATGGAAGGGCGACACGCATAAGGTAGGTTTTCGACATCTACACGACCTTCTATGAATATTAGGTGCCACTTAAATAATTGTGTTCTAGATAAACACACTGCAATATGTTCGACGATTCCATATCCGTATTCCCTTGGGAACACGACATTATTTGCATAATTAAACACGTTGATAATTTTTTTTCTATGGTAAAAGTGCCAGACAAACTTTTTGCATCAAAAACAAACTTCTGTCAAAGTTTCTGTCACTAATTGAGATCTAAAGATTAAACTTCAAACGAACATAAAACAAGAGTGTACCAGTCGAGGAATACTTTTTTATCATTCGCTTTGCTTCGGCAATTCAAATGAACTAGTCCGAATGAAATTTGCTCAGCTGATATAAAGCACTCGAGAATAGAAAATACTCGTGTACTTCTCGGTTTCATCCGAACCCAGACCTTCCTTACTAATTCACTTTAAATTAATATTTCTTTTAGCTCTTC